>JABASH010000582.1:0-37406 GCA_019776445.1 Tomocerus maximus
TTGTGTGCCACAGAAGAGGATGATGTCATTCTACAGTATTTCACAGGACTTAATGGACGTCTCTGTAAGAATCATAAATCACAAATTACCGTTTTCATTACTCTTAACTAATATAAGTAACACTGTAATTAGATTGCGATTCTACTAAAGTTCCAATCCCGAGTTCTGCGGTGATAAGAATGAACTCTGTAAATGTTACCAAAGTTGGCAATCAAATAGTCTCCGCTTACAATGCTTTTGAAAAATATACTTTTCAATGTAACATTAGTAGCTACATACTTGTCAAGCCGATTGTGTGGTACAGACAACTTAGCAATAAAACCCTAGTTGAAGGTATTCATTGTATAAAATATCACTATCCACTAGAATGTGTAATAAAGATGTATAATTTCGAAAAATAGAAAAAATTAATTACGACCGTGGTATTCAAAATCGGGAAATATGGATGGATGAAATAACCCTTGAGGTCTGTCCTGATACAGTCGCAATTTTATGTGTTGCGTCGTTTTGGAATGGCTCATTATGGGTCAATTCTTCGTTGCCTTTAGAAGTGATCGGTACGTTTCTAACACAATAATTTATCTGCATAGTGTTGCATATCTAATTTTTATGGTTACAATTGCTTACAGTTCGTCGAAAACCAAAGATTAATGCTGTAAATCCTACAATTCTAAATTTTACATCATACAAAGAGGCAATTATCACTTGTGAAGCAGATGGCTATCCAAGGCCAAAATTGACTTGGCTAAGAAATAACCGTGTATATATTGAACATTATTTTTTTACTACAATTCAGTCAAATACCTGATTTCAGTTAACAGCATTTAATGGGACAATTTATATATTTAGATATACAAATCTTCGTTTTTAACATACAAGAGATCATTAGAACTTCCTTTCTCTCGGATAACACCGTATGATTCTGGAAACTATTCTTGCGTGGCAGAAAATATACTTGGGAAAGATGAAGTTAAATTTGTTTTGAATGTAATTGATGACCCAATCTCCGCAAGTAATACATGAATATGTATTTTCATCTTGTGCAATGTCATGTTTCCTCTTTTTTTAATAAGGTTTATTCTGACTATTCTGCCACAGATGCCAGTAATAATAATGACCTTGGTTATCAGATTGCAATAGGTATTTTGATTTCTCTTGGGATTCTTCTATGCTTATACTGCATTGTCGTAAGGCACCGTAAACAGGTACGGGTATGATGTCTGATTTTATATAGACCTTGGTTATCAGATTGCAATAGGTATTTTGATTTCTCTTGGGATTCTTCTATGCTTATACTGCATTGTCGTAAGGCACCGTAAACAGGTACGGGTATGCTGTCTGATTTTATATTTGAACTTTGTACTGCACAAACATATTTAATTCCATTATATTTCGGATGAGATGGAATCAATAGAAACTCGACATTTCTCTTGTAATATTTTTTATAATATTTTAGAATGGCCTGACACGAAAAGAAATCAAAGCATTCGAGAAAGGAACTGAATTCGAGATGACTCAAATTTCGTCTCAGTATGCCCACGAGAGTGTGGAATCTCAGCCTTATAATAAGGATTTTGAAATACATGAGAATTTACATTTGGGTAGAGAATATTTAGAAATCCTTACCTACAAACCTTTTCGAAATGATTTATCTATTTATGTGGTATCCCAAATGAGTAGTAGCACTAGCAGGATTATATCTGTATGTCTTGGAAGATCATCTAGGGGAATATAGAAACTGGCACACTTGGTAGTGCTTTCACGGAAAGTAGTCCGTATAGAATCTTTCAAATAGGAATGGTTATAAAATATTGTTTCATATTTTGAAAGAATGGATCATAGCTGCTATGACTTCTCATTGGACATACCACATAACGCTGTCCATACTTTAAGGTGTATTGAATGTAATCCTTGTGCATTAAAGAGGCAAGTGTAATTTTGGGAAGACGGAGCTTATGGCGTGGTTCTCAAAGGAAAATATCGAGGTAAATCCGTCGCAATAAAAACTGTCAAACCAGGAGCGGACAAAATGTACTTGATGGCCCTTCTGTCAGAATTGAAAATTATGATTTTTATTGGGCATCATCCACATGTCATTACTCTTCATGGAGCAAAAACCAGTGAACTACATAAAGGTTACCATTTTTGATTAGTCTCATATCAGGAATTGCATATAACTGCCTTCAAGAAAGCTGTAAAAGCTGAAATTCTGAATTATTCTAGGAATCCTTTATATTGTCGTTGAATATTGCCCGATGGGAAACTTAGAAAATGTTCTCCGAAATCAAAACCGGGATTTGTTTGCCCTTAGATTAAGTCCTTATGAAAACATGGAGGAACTGGAAGTCCAAGAGTTGGAAAAGTAAGTCCATAGAATGCAATTACAAACCTTCAATTTCTATGTTAAAGTGCAATTTATACGCTGAAAATGTCATAAAATCGTCAAATTACTTTCAGGAACAGAATTAGTAGCATAGATTACAGAAGTAGTAGCTCTCATGACGGATTTTGCATGAAAGATCTAGTTCTATGGTCCTACCAGATTACTTCAGCAATGGAATATTTAACTAATAAAAAGGTGAAACATATATCCCAATAATAATTCTAAGTGCATGAGTGCATCTAATATGAAAGTAGGACTCCTTATATTAAGCTCATGGATATAAATTTATATCCTAGTTTTATTTTTGTCTTTATCTTTCATATCTTTGTAAAGGTTATTCATGGAGATTTGGCTGCACGAAACGTGTTACTGTTGAACCGAGAAATGGCTAAAGTTACCGACTTTGGTTTGTCCCGGAAATTGTACGACTATATAACATACGTTAAAAAGCAACAGGTACTCTTTGTTATGACTCTGTGCTCATATCAATTGAATTTTCGATTTACATGCTGATAATACTATAATTCAATTTATAAGGAACCTCTGCCTTGGAGATGGCTTGCAATAGAAGTACTCCAATCAATGACCTTCTCTTCCAAATCAGATGTTTGGGCATTCGGGGTCACACTTTGGGAAATATTTTCTCTCGGCGATATTCCTTATCCAGGTTCAATATTAACATCTCATACAACATCTAATCCAATATCTCAAATCTATATCTCATCAAATATCAAATCAAATATAACTCTCTGATTCCTGAAATGGTCTATACCAAGGGCTTTCATTTACCTATGTTAGGTGATAAATGTCAGTCAGGACCATATCTACAACGCAGTGTAGGAAACTTAGTATGAAAGGGAATCAAATTGTCCGACCATAATAGTATGCACCTATGGAAGGGAAGAGCTTTTGAGGATTGTAATTGTTAATGTTTGTTTACTGCATGGGTAAAAGAAAGTCGAATCAGTTTATCTCAAAAGTACCTAACAAACATTCATACAGCTAAAGTACATGAATTTGAGATATTAAAGTTTGCCGTGTAGCTTACCATATTCGTTACGATTGAGTAACTTAACTAGCGTCGGTACACAATAGTTGGCATATCGGGTCATATCGTAGCTTTCTACAGAGAATTGGCTGAAATAGACTTAGTGTTACCCCTTAAGTTTAAATTAAAGTTAACCTGGATTTGAAAGGGGAGAGTATTGGGTGTAGACGGTCTTTATTTTTAATGTTGAGATGTTCGATTTGATTAGGTGATTTTCTGTTCTTTGATTATCCAGGACTTTCTTGGGCAGTTGACTTTGCTAATCAGCTTGAAACCGGACTACGGCTCACAATGCCAAAATATGCGTCTAGTGAAATGTTAGAATGAGTTTATGTTCATTGTACTTTGATATTACACATCACACAAAGAGACTGAATTGATCTGTTTGTACTTTTTATGTGGTAGTATCATATTTCAATATTTACTTTGACTCTATTTCAAGCTATGTACTAAATCCTAGATTGTGTTTTCCTGATGATGTTTATGTGCTCTTAGGTATTCTCTAATGCAATTATGCTGGGCAAACAAGCCAGAGGATCGACCAAATTTTTCCGAGCTGAAGAAAAGCTTCTATTTGCAATTACTGAGACTTTCAGGAGACGTAAGTTTCGTATTTGCATCTCTAAAATAAACAAACTCATTTCAGTAATGCAAAGGGCGTATCTGTTGGTTTTATGCTTACTCATTGTGTTCTTTCAGAAATACGTTGAATTGGAAGCAAACTGAGCTACATTTACATAATTTCCCTCATTTCCTGCACAAACCCTCACAAACCAACTTATTATCTTTGGTAAATGTGTACATTAGAAATTAGCAATAAAATAATGTTTACATTTGTACACAAATTTTTGATATCCAAAATATCGGTGCAGTAGTATGCAAAAATTGTCAGTAGATGAATCATAAAAGAATGACATTTCTGCCTTCTACGTAGTAACTTTTACTGCAAATGAGAATATTATTCACATGATTAGTCAACGTTTTAGGGTAATTCTCGCCATACATATAAAGCTGCAGGTTGCAGTAGTTAATAACTTAGTGAAGCCACACCAAGTGTATTTATTGCATTTAGATATTATTATCTTTTTATAGAGACAGTTGGTTGGGGCTGGTTATGAAACAGTTCCTTTACTAAGGTTCATAGTGTCTGGGTATAGATATGTGTCATTAACATTTATATAATAATATTAGCTATAAAAGCATACACAGAGCACATGCACTGGTCCATTTAGTCTTTTGTACACAAGGCTTTTGTATTTAGTAGCTGAATAAAGTAGTGAGGAAGTTAATATCTGTGTTAGAGTATGTTTTCTCCTGTTGTGTCATTTATTTATTATTTAAGCCTGTGTTTTATTAGCTATAGCCCAATGCTGACCTGACTTGGCTGCAAGTGCAAGATAAACTGAATTTGAAGGCCAAGGTTTCCCTATACTAATGTTATATTGACTCCACACGAAATACCAGTCCAGTACATTCCAATCCACAGGCAAAGCTATGTGGTGGGGAGATAGCTTTTAGTTTTACCAAGTTCTGTGTTAACACTCATGCATACTTGTCCATAATAATACTCTGTAACTCTAAACATAGTGTAGAAGTAGATGGTTCAGGAGTTCACCCCAGGATTAAGGGATAGGAAGTTAAGTGACAAGTAGCTGAGTAGGGATTTTGTGATAAGAAATATCCTCTGCCCTTTGCCTTTGGGTTGGTGTGGGATGCTTTTGGGTTAGTGAAGCTGGAGCATAGCTTGTTATCGTTCGGATATTTTATCGCTCAAATATAATCTCAAGTCTCAGCTTTTTATATTTCTATCTCATTGCTTACTAATTTTTAGATAGGGAGAGTAGTTACTTATAACAAGTTACAAAACATTTCTGCTGTACGTCTTAAACTTGGATTAAGCAACACGGCCTCAGACTTAAATGCAACTCTGGACCTCAACCTTCAATTCATTACAAGAACATTTTTACAACCTGTTGTACTCAAATTTTCTCAATATCTGTAGAAATGGAAAACGGAAAACAGACAATTCCTGAACTAAAGGCTGAAAATCATTCTAGTAATGGATATTCCAATGGAATTAGTAATGGACATACCAATGGGGTGAAAAAACGATCCTCAATAAAAGAGTAAGTTACATCATCCTTGCATTATCTAATTATTAAAAAGTGAATTGGCAATTTTCGTCCATATTTTATGTGGTTACATCCATATTTTATGCACATAGATTGAGTTTTTTTACTTGCACTGCACTATTGTGGATTTCATTTTTGTTTTTATGTTGTGGTAATACAGGAACTTAAAGAAGAGCAAGAAGGTTCTTGGAGTTCAATTCGCTCCTCTTAATGTGCCATGGGAGAGAAGGATGCAAACTCTCGCTGCACTCACGTGGATTGGTCTCTTTTTTCTCACTTGTCCAGGAGGACTACCAATTATGCTCTACATTATCTTCTACACAAGTTTCGGCTTGTTACCGTTACTTTACATGGCTTTTATTTACTATGACAGACATACTTGCAGCACTGGGGGAAGAAAGTAAACCATTGATATACCAGATTGTAGAATGTGTATTACCATTATTTATTACACGAAAAGGTATTTTTAAAAAAAAACGATTTTTCAACCAGGTGGAAATACGTGAGAACTTGGAAAATCTGGAGACATTACAAAGATTATTTTCCTATAAAATTAGTCAAAACTGTTGAGTTAGATCCAAAACGAAACTACTTATTCGGGTCACATCCTCATGGAATTTTGTGCAGCGGAGCATTTGCGTGCTTTGGTACCGATGCATTAAATGTCGAAGAGGTATTTCCAGGTCTGACAATGCATGTACTCACTTTAAGCCTCAGCTTTTGGCTCCCTTTCTACAGAGAATTTATTTTGGGTGAAGGTGAGAATGTCAACATTATGACGTAAATTATTAACGTACCTGAAGTAGTTTTTTAACAAAAATTAAACCTACCTCTATGTAAAAATTATTTTGCATTGTATTCTATTCTGCTATTAAATTAAATGAATTAAATGATCCAGGAATGTGTTCTGCTACAAAAGAAAGCATGAACTATCTTCTTAGCTATCCTGGAGGAGGAAAAGCTGCTGTCTTAGTTCCAGGAGGGGCGCCGGAATCTCTTGATTCCCACCCTGGTTCGTATGTTGTCCAGTTGAAAAAACGTAAAGGCTTCATTAAAGTTGCAATTCGGAATGGGTACTACCTTTATGTACTTAAAAACAGATATACCAAGATTGAATAGGCTAGTATCAATACTAATCCATCTTTTCTTACAGTTCACCATTAGTTCCAGTAATATCATTTGGCGAAACTGATATTTATGACCAACCCAGCAATCCCGAAGGATCTCTACTTAGGAAGATTCAAAACAAATTACAAAAAACTCTTGAATTTGCTCCGGTATTTTTTATTGGCCGAGGTGTTTTCCAATACTCTTTTGGGATTCTCCCGCAAAGACGACCTATCACTACTGTCGGTATGTGACAATTGCAACAATAACATCGGTAGTATAGCTTAATATACAGTTTTTATAGCTTGTCTTTTATGAGACTAGGACTACGTACTGCGTATTACATACCACGCAGTAGTGTTAGATAGTAAATGACTCATAAAGTTGTATAGTAAGTTCATAAATGTTGGGAAAGCACTTAAACTGTAATCATCATATTTGTCTTAATTAGTTGGGGCTCCAATTGAAGTGGAGAAGATTGATGAACCTACAAACGAGCAAATTGATGAAGTACACGAAAAATACGTAAAGGCAGTGGTCGATTTATTCCATGCGCACCGGGAGAAATATGCCGATGCCAGTGCTGAAATCAAAATCGTGTGAAGTAGCTAAAATTTTGTTCACTATACCATATAACTCTGTTCAAGCAATTCCATTTGTACATCAATGAATCTTTCATATTTTAATCTGTTTTACTATTTTACTATAGTAGTAAAAATATAATTTCATAAAAGATAAATCCATCGCCTATAGTAAAATTAATAAATAATCTACCAAGTCATAGCTGTGTCGGTTACATGGTCAAAAGTCATCACCGGAAAAACATAAAAGTGATAGTATCATAGCGTTAGTGTCTATTCGCAGATTCTGTGTAGGTGTAGTATGGCATTAAGTCTTCTATATCAGTATATCAGTAGCATTTCGTATTTTGTGCATGTAGACCTTCACTGCCAAATTGCCATTGCATTATATAAGCCTTTGTCAACTTTGTCCTATTTTTCGTTTGATATTAGACAGCTTAATTTTCTACTTTGTGCGTGCTTCATTAATGTGCATTGGATTTTTGCTGCTTCTTTAGTGCGCTTTACGTCTCATCTTATACCCTCGAGTGTCGAGCTTCGGGAACACAACAACAAAGGTTACTTTAATACGGGTTTGCAGGGACTTTCTGAGATAATAATAGATATAATGGAAAGGAGATATTAGTCTTTAGCTGTGAGCATGTGCCCCGAGAAATCTCCCGCAAAAGGGTAATACGGGTAATACCGAAAGTCTCTTTGGATAAATACTCCGGGAAATCCTCACTGGATGATTTCATTCGCTCATCGATTTTCCCATCCCATGACCATTGTGAGACAGCGCGGACATCAAATCATCCACCCTTGGCTCGTCGTGTAGCTCAAAAATCCTCCAGTTCCCATTTCACTGCTCTTCAGGCATCAGGATCAACATTATTATCCAACTTGTCCAAATTCACACCATAACAAAACTCTCCAGCAAATAGTAAACGATCTATAAATTCATTTTTATTCTGTTAATTTGTAACTGTATAATATAAACTGATACTAATACCTATGATGAATGAAATAATAAATGTTGGGTTTTTGTAACCTTTTCCAGGTCAAATTCTTCCGAAGGGACTGCTGGGCAGTCAATTTCCAATGCATAAATACCGCACAGTTCCTAGAAAATTATTCCAACAACTGCCTATTTCGCCAATTCATCAAGCAAAAGTACAGTCTTCATCTGCGGAATGTTCGGGGTCAACTACTGTTTCAGCATTAGTCAACAGTGTCTTATCACCTAGAATTACCAGAAAAGCGGAAAGGCTATCAGAAAAACTAACTGTAAAACATCAGCTTAAAACTTTGGCTTCAGTCCTAAACTTCTCATCTGGACAAACAAAATCCGGGGTCATTTTAGGAATTGAAACATCTTGTGATGATACTGGAGCCGCTGTAGTCAATACTGAGAAACAGATACTTGGAGAGGCATTAAACTCGCAGCTTCAAATACATTTAAAGTTAGTAGCTACCAACAATGTATGCTATATTGAAATATTTCAATTTTATTAATAACTTTTTGAATGAATGTCCAGTCATGGAGGTATTATTCCCCCTATCGCTAAACACCTGCACGAGCAGCATATTGCAAGAATTATTCAAGAGGCGATGGACAAGGCTAATGTAACCGTAAAAGATTTGGATGCAATCGCCACTACAGTCAAACCAGGTCAGTTTTCTTGTTCAACACGTTTCTGAAGTTCAATATAATTATGTTTTTCACTTTCTCAGCTGTATTACAAATAAATTTTAATATCATAAATGCTTTGACCTAGCTCTGATTACAAATCACCTGTTTAATTCTAAAAGTTCAATAATATGTATACGTTTTTGTTCCAGGTTTATCTTTATCCCTTCTCGTTGGAGTAAAGCATGGAAAAGAGTTGTGTATCAAGGGAAATAAGCCATTTATTCCTATTCATCACATGAAGGCCCACGCCTTAACTGCTAGAATGATTCAAGATATTGAATTTCCGTATATGGTTCTACTGATCTCTGGGGGTCACTGTATACTAGCAGTAGCTAAGTCGATCAATGATTTTATCATTCTAGGCCATACGATTGACGATGCTCCAGGAGAAGCTTTTGATAAAGTAAATAATTAAGTAAATCTTGATTGAATTGCTATTTATTTTGCATCAGAATGCACAACAGGTTTACAATAATATTTGCTTGTTTCCCTTTGACTTTATATTGCAGACCGCAAGGAGGTTGAAGTTACACAATTTAGACGAAGGTTCCCATCTGTCTGGCGGAGCTGCCATAGAATATTATGCAAAACAAGGCAACCCAGAGGCGTTTCAGTTTCCTACTCCAATGTATAAATATAGAGACTGTAACTGGAGTTTCTCGGGTCTTAAGTTCATTGCATTACGACATACTTTGAGAGAGGAGAGGAAATATGGTAAATAAGCCCTTGATGTGCAAATTAAAATTTGCACTGTAATATAATATGCATACTATGGTACCTTACCTAGTAGCCACATATAAATAGATGCCGAAGCCCTATTCAATTTTAATTATATCAGTTTTGCTTTGAAGAAGTGAAGAAGTTTATTTGATTCCTATTTCCATTCTAAAGCTCTAACAAGGCCTACTTGTGCCAAGTATTGATTTTGTATTACTCTGAAATCTGAAGGCATTATTTGTTCTGTGTACATACGTGTAGTGTGACATGTACCTCCGTAGGTGTACGCATATAAGAAAGAACGGCTACAGATTTTGGATTGGTTTGTTATAGGATGTGAAGGAAGTGATGTGATTCCAACATATGCAGACGTGTGTGCTAGCTTTCAACATGCTGTGGTTACTCATCTTTGTAAGAAAGTTCAACGTGGTATGATCTATGCCGAGATGAAGCATTTGATTCCAGAGGAAAATAGAGTTTTGGTACGAAAATAAGAACTTTTCTTGTTGAAATGACAATACTAATGGACTAGATTGTCCTCGGCATTTATTTCCCAATGGATATGTCTGACCTAAATTAATCCTGATGTATCTTATTACTAATTGCTGTTAGTACTTACAATTGACATCATTACATTGGTCATAATAATTTATGTGTATTACAATTTCAGGTCGTATCAGGTGGAGTAGCGTGTAATGACTATGTCAAACGAGGAATAAATTTGGTTTGTAACGAGATGAATTATAAGTTCTTTTGTCCTCCGAAGAAGCTTTGTACAGACAACGGAGTCATGATAGCCTGGAACGGAGTAGAGAAATGGAGAGAAGGTATCGATCTCATCCTACCGTCCGAATTACACACCGTTGATATAGAGGCAAAGTAAGTAGCAACCCTTTTTTGTATCATCTGCATCATTTCATTACATTTATATGTATATCTAACAGTCAATTAAAAAAACGTTTATCTGCTCGCGCAGTAGTTTGTTTAGTATCAGGGTCCAGGAATATTTTTGTTAATGAATTCGGGTTTCGTCACATGTAGGCTTTATTCTTGAGTTTAATTAGGTTGATGTAGACTGTCTATCAAAAAATTCTAATTGTGCCTGCTCCTATCTGTTTTCTGCTGACGGTAAGTTTATCGATCCGTCATGCAACAGGCAGCCAACGGAATTAGATTACATTTTGATGAAAAACTTGCTGCTGGCAGGGTGCTATATATAATATATTGTATTCAATCATACCACAGAGCTACGTTTGTTCTGTTTGCCGTTTGCCTGTGGGTGGGCGAACAGTACCAGGAGTCGTGTTAATCCATTTGTGTAGATATTATACTATAATGTTATATTACGTGATGTTGCTGGCTGACTTAATATTTGTCTATTGTTTGCATTTCTTTAGGTGTCCTATGGGAATAAGTCTGCAAGAGGACATAAGAAATCTCAACATTAAATGTAAGCGAATCAAAATGAGTCAGTTGTATAATCCTGAAGACTCTCCCACTGGAACTGGATCGGGTACATCTCCCGCATCTTCACAAGCTCCTGAGACTGTTGCAAGCTCTTCGAGTTAAGCCTGAGTCTTTCCCAGGTTTGATGAAATATGTAATGAAAGGCACGTAAAACTCTGCCAGATGCAATAAAACTTTATTTAACTAAAAGTTACGCCATAATGTGTCGGAACTCTTCAAGTGAGGATAGAAGACTTTCAAAGTTTGTATCGTACCTATACTAATCTTGCTTAAGATACGACTTGCTAGCAACACTATAAAATCTATTGGCAAATGCAAAACACACGTAGCATTATTTATGTAGGTAAAAGTTGAAAATTGTAGTACCCAGCAGATTCTGCATCTGTAGTTACTGTGTAAAATGTATATTATGGCAGTATACCTACACCATGCCCGTATAAGAAGTATAATATACCTAGGCGTTTCTCCTAATATGAAAGGTAATTGCAAGTATAGAATGTGTAAATAATCCTAACGTATCTTTCCACCTTATCTAGTCCTAGTCACTCCATATTTTTTCTAATGTGACTAAATGTATGGAAGTTTCCGAGTGCTGTCTTAATTTATTAGAGTATGGATTTATTAAAATAATTTGGCCATTTTTGATTTTTATCAATTCTTAGGGAATATACTTTCTACAAATGCTATCACAAAGTCTGCCTCGTTTTAAGACTTTTGATCTCAATTTGCTCATTGCTCTGCTGTACAGATTCATATACTCATTATACATATAATCTTCTCAATCAAGTAATACTAACTTAATAAGTAAATAACGAGAGAAAGATGCAATAATACCATTGGAATGAGGCAATGAGAGATTGACATTATGTGAAGGACTGTAATTTAGAACGGGTTCTTTGCTTATAATAATTATAATTTAGTATGGTTACAAACGAAAATTTATGAATGAAGAATTATTGACATAATTTTATTCTTTCTTTTAATTAAGTAGTAGCTAATACCCTTAAATCCACTGTCTTCTAAAGAATACGGTGTGCTATAATATGTCAAATAGTTTTATTTTATCCTTTAACAATATCAAGGTGTACTATAGCAAATAAATGATAAAGCCTTACTTGAATGTAATATCGTGAAATCTACAAAAGCGTCCTTTATCATTACCTACTTGCCTACTTCATTACTTCTAAAATGTGTAGCTTATTATTTTTCCCATCAAGTGATTTACTCACTTTTAACTGTTTTACTTTTAAATTTTTATTTTCCTAGTATCTGACTCTAGGTTGAATTTATTATGCATATCAATAGGATAATTTAATGACAAATAATGTTCCTTTCTTACCTGTATTTAGATTCTTAGATTTATACTGTGTTAGCTAATTAGCTATCCTTCCCTATAGCTCTATCTATTTCTACAAAATATTCTCGAGTCTCTCGTATCTCCAACAGGAACACCAGAAATCTGTCAGCTACTGAAGATTTTTGTATAATTAATATTGTTCAGGTTTTTTAAGAACAACTTTAAGTGACAATAGAAATATTTAAATACTTAACGTGCTAGAAGGAAGGAACTGCAATAATAATTATTGATGCGCGTGTAATGCCTAATGAATGACTATGAGTATGAAAAACTCCGAAAGACAATGGAACGTCAGAAACAATACAAACTGGACAATAATCATGGAAATCAAAGTATTACTTATTTAAGAGAATTCAAAGCACAATACTTAAGATTTATGCTATATAGAACTACTATTATGTAATTTTGCAAACTTACTTACCAAGTTCTTTGTCTAAGTAGATTGCCAACTCAAATAGATTGCAACATTATTTCTTGTTTTATCCATGTCTCCTCATTGATTATGTACCTACTTTTTGCTTGAATACATATAATGTGTGGCCAGTGCAGATAACAAACTAAATAGTAATGATACAGTAGTATATAACATAAATGTTTATTATTGATATGATAATAGCCAATGTATTAGTGTTAGTACGTACCAGTATAAGTAGTATAGTATATCTGAAGTACATAAAATGTTACAGTAGAATTGTAAACAAAAATTTTTCAAGCTATACTCTATATGTAATAAATGACAGCAGCCATTCAGCAGCTTAAAAAGCATTTACGTAGTCGAATTATAAAGGATTAGCCTCTGAGATTTACAATTTACACTATGAAGATACTTATCTCAGTGTCCGTAAATTTTGTAGTAGTATACTTCTATACATGTACTAAATAGAAATTGTGTCAATAAATGCGACTTTTCAATCTCGTCTTGTCAGCCGTATTTTCACAGGTTTAATCCCATATTATTTTCCTACAATACCTACTCTGGAATGTCTGGAATTTTGAAGGGTTTAGCAAAATTTGATAATGAAATAGATTAGAGGACCTTATAATGAAGTGAGATGGGAAATAGTAATAAAATTTGCCTGCAAATGTGTAGGCATGTTATGATTTCTTATATTTTTGCTTTGTTATTGTTTTGTTAGATTGACATGTCTCTGATGTCATGTTTTGCAGATATGTATTGGCGTGATGTGAAATCTTGGAATAGGTTCATTGCATCACACTATTTAATCATAAAGCTGACAGAATCAAAATTTTTTAATCTACAGATATGTTCGTGGTAGACTGTATGTTATTTTATATCTGTTTGGGTCAGGAATGCTGTGACAGTTGGCGTAACGCAATTGTAAGAAATGTTTATGAGTGTTTGGATTTGGAAGCTTTGTTTGCAAAGAGCAATTTCGATGGAACATTTGAGTACATAAACTATATACAACATGAGTAACATAAATAAAACGTTAAGTCATTAGTATTGATAGTTTTTAGTTTAAATTAAAATATTGCATTTGTAGTGGTAATAAATTCCTAACAGATTATGCATGTATCAACATTTTTATTGGTGGTACTCCACTAATTTGCAGTTCATAATAGTACAATTTGGGTGAAAATCCCAATTTAGGCAACCTTAGCTCAACAAAACGAATTAATTGAATTGGATTTCCTAAACGAAATCCTCTTTCTGTCTAGTTTAAGTCCTTGAATGAGGATCAGTAATACTTCTGGGATAAATATTGAATATAATTAGTTCAGAGTTTATGTGTTTTCTCAACTGTTTCCTAATGCTTAAAATAGCGATGTTTTATAAAACGTCTGAGAAATTCATTTTTTTGATTATAGCCTACTGCTATGAGCCTACACAAAAGACAAAAAATTGTCGTAATTGTGCTTTTGAGTACAAGAAAATTTACATTTAACTTACAATAAATATTAAATCGATTCAACTTTTCAATGACATAGAGTACCCCGCTGGAATGTTTTTCCTACATTCCAGCACTAATAATATGATACTAATCTAGTTACTTTGAAGTTTGAAGGATATCGGGCAGATTGTAGAAGGTGCGTATTGAAGTATTCAGAGAAATGATGCCTGTAATGTAAATTATAGGAATTTCGTACTCTAAAGCAAGTAAAATAGTCATTGGAAAGAAGTATGCCACAACAAAACATATATGCAACGCAACACAATTTGTTATTTATAGCAATTGCATCTGCTGACAATAAATGGGATTAAGTATTTACTGGTTTTTCATGGTTTACTAAAGATATGTACGCAACTATTAAAACTGCGTGGCTAAGTCTGAGCGTTTCATAGAATTTCATATCTGCCATTATGGTGCCATGAAGGTGTGTCTCTATAGCCTCGGTCTGTCTAGTAGGTAGCTTCATCAATTTCATTATCCATTGCCATTACATGTTATTTAGCTTTGATAAATGTAGTATATAAAGGTAATTTTGATCTGCTGTAGCATTCAATATCGTTGCTAAACTGTCACCGAAAAAACACTGATTTAAACTGCTTCAATTCAATTCAACTTAAGTTATTTACCAAATTATTACTTAGACTTTCCAATTTCCATTACGATTTCATTTCGATAATATATTTTCCTACAATAATTTCCTACGATCTTTGATTTAGAAGAGTCTACCGTTATGGCAGGAGTAATTTATATAAAAAGAAATCCTCTGGAAGGATTGAAGAAACGTAAAAGAGGAAATTTGCTAAGATCTCTGCAAATGCAAACAAACTCGTTGCTTGATCTTTCGAATGAACCTTCAAAGAAATCAGAAAAGCAAACAAATCAAAGTGAAATTGCTACTGATCACACAAAAGTCACGATCACGATTCTACCCAGAGAGCAGTATTTGTTGTGCGGAGCCAACTCAAAAGCAATTCTGGAGAAGTACGCCAATTCTCCCGAGATTCTGCTTCTCCTCCCAGAAATCGAACCTAAAATTCCTTCTGACGGATGGAAGTACAAGTTAGTCGAGCCATTCATTCCTCAATCCGCAAAAGATAATGTAATTGAAGCAATAGAAACCGGAAACATCTCATCGTTGGGCATGTGGCCAAAGAAAATGTCCGAAAAGCTTAAAGAAATTTATGAAGTTCCCGTAGCTCAGCCTTGCAGTAGTGGCTTTACAGCTCTTATATTGGCTCTGCAGGCTGCCAACATTTCTCAGGGCGATGAGGTGATAATCCCAAGTTTTACTTTTATCGCCGTCGCAAATGCAGTTCATTTCTTGAGAGCCACTCCAATTTTTGCCGACAGCACATCAGAAAACTATAATCCTTCATGGGAAAACATAGAGAAAGTTTCCAGCAGCAAAACAAAAGCAATTATCATTACACACACTTACGGCGTCCCGGCTCCTGATATTCAACTTATTGTCGAAGAATGTAGACTCCGAGGTTGGTGGCTAATTGAGGATATCAGTCAATGTGTGGGAGTCTCTGGGAAAGACTCAAGACTTTTGGGAACATATGGGGACTTCACATGTGCAAGTTTGTTTCTAAGTAAAATGATCCACGGTGGAGACGGCGGTTTTGTTCTTGCCAGGCAGAAGAAATATGAAAGTCGCCTCGCAAGCTTAGTAAATCATGGATTCATTCCCGGTCTCTATTATGTACATATGGAACCTGCTATAAATGGTAAAATCAATGCACTTGGAGCAGCAACTGCCTGTGGATGTCTCGATCAACTCCAAGATGTAATCAGAAGTAGAGCACTCATTTCCACTACGTATAGACGACTTTTGTCAAGTCTCCAGCAAGATGGGCAAGATAGCAATCGAAGAACTTTGATTCCTATCTGCGGACCAATAGACACTCCGTGGGTATTTGGCGTTCACTGTCAAGATAAGAGAGAACGCCAATTCTTAAGAGCCATATTAGCAAATCAAGCCATTGAGACAAGGGATTTCTTCTTCCCTATTCATCTACAGCCTGCCTACCAGCATCTAGGAATCAAACCTGGAATGCACTATCCCAATGCTGAAAAGTTTGGCACGACTGGCTTTTACTTACCAACTCATTTTAGTTTGACGAAGAATGACCAGGAATTCATTTGCTCTGTTTTGCTAACAGCAGTGCTTCAATAAACCCCACATTACACTACTTTCCCCATTCATGTTTTCTATTTCAAAATTCAGTTTTGCTAAGTATTACTTTTAGTCAAACCTTTGCATTCCTTATCCCTATCTATTTATGTACATATTATACTTGTGTTTTCTATAAGAATAAATTGAACTGAAATAAATGGTAAAAATGCATGCTTGAATTTTATTAGCAAAACATCTAATATTTTCTTTGAGTCTAATACAAATGTGCGCTTTATTATCTAACCAGGTTTATATTTGGTCGTTCCGTCCTATTCATAGACCCACGTTTTCAATGATAAAAACATCATTTTGTACTCACATCGACTGCAATCCATGTTACAAGATAATAGGGACATAGTGGTAAGCGTTAGAAAGTATAAGTGAGTTATGCTTTTTAATTTTTGCATCAGTTAGATAGATGCAGATGTATATTATTTAAGATGAAACGTAAAATCTTGGTATTCAAACAAAACATTTATTCACCGTTTCACATACATATTCTTTAATGATGCGTGTCAATATACTATTTGCATGCTATACTTTCCATTAGAAATTATACAAACATGACTGCCCGGACATTCGAAGCACTATGCTAACGATAACTTTAAACAAAAATAAAATGAAAGAAAATCTCATAAGAATCAATAAAAATTACATTCATTCCAACTAAAAACAACACAGCAACTCAACACAGGCTGCCCCAACACCAAGTATTAGTAAACCTAAAATCTCATTCTGGCACTTAAACACATTCAGACTTCTGCCTCATTAATCTAACAGTTAACACCTCGATTATTGTCATTGTTATATCAAAACATACGTGATAAGTATTACAAATGGCAGATTTCTATGTGAAAATACTTGAAAAATTTTTTGTACAAAATTGTATTAAGCCACTTTTGGATTCACAATTCGTCTAATTAATAAGTATAAATAGTTTTTCCCGAATTAAATAATAACTGTGTAGTTAATTAATTAGCATTAGTATCACTCGGGGCTTGCTCTTCTTTTGTTACTGTTTCTGTTGAGTTGGCGTTGCTGCGACGTTTCCTCATTGGAAGCTTTGGAATGTAATGTTTTTCGTAGGTAGGAGAAATTGGGACCCACCTCAGCCATCTCACCCTAATTATTTCAAAAATGGATTTATAGAAACAGACATGTGACAATTCTAATTTTAAAGATTAAATATATAGAGTTTTTAAGCTATATAAACTACCTTCTGATGAATCCCATGATAAGAGGTATGTCGTAGGTTTTGTCTTTGCTAGATGTAGCATTTCCTTCATCAACATCTTTGACTTTCATGTGAGCGCTCCATTCAACAAGACCACGCTCTTCATCGGTTCCTGTTGCAAAAATAATCACCAAATGAAGTGTTTTGTTGTTGGTAGCCAATGATTATTGTAAAACAATTTGGAATTGAAACAAACCCGGAATAGTGTTATCCAAGACAAATCCAAGAAGTCCTGATACAAACATTCCAGTGCTGAGAAGAATGGTGATAATTTGATCGATACTTTCTACTCCGACTTTAATGACATCTCTATTGGCATCCATCCATTGAGAAATGGTCTAATGGTGAATAAAATAATGTAAAATTTTAAAATATTCCGCATACTTATCAAGTACTTTTAAAGATTCTATAAAAGTTCATCAGTAAGTCGTAGGAAACTTACCAATCCAAAGAAAAGGGAGAATCCAATGATGAAAATATTTCTTGTTGAGTTCAGATCAACTCCTTGGAGATTCGACAAACCGATGGCTGTAACGGTGGCGAACACAACACAAAATACACCTCCGACAATAGGTTCTGGAATGCTGATGAAAAGAGCTCCAACTTTGCCGAGTAAAGAACAGGCAATCATCAAAATTCCTGCAGCCTGAATGACTCTTCTTGCTCCAACTTTCGTTACACTAATAGCTCCGATATTTTCAGAGAAAGATGTAGTTCCAGTGGCTGTACCAAAAACTCCAGCCAAAACACATCCAAGACCTTCCATAAAGATTCCTCGGTTGATGGCATGAGTTGGTGGAGGAGGAGCACCTGTGTCATTCATAAAATAATGTTTTGATTTGCATTTGGCAGAAATCAATCTAGGAACGTGTCAACATTGACAACTGTGAATATTATGGTTAGATAGTTGCTTACCGGAAATACGGGCACATGCATAGTAATCTCCAATGGATTCAACGATGGAAGCAATGACACCGGATATCATTCCCAAAACAGCTCCCAGAGTAATGGTCGGAACACCCCATTGGACTATTCACAAACAAATTGTTACATAAGAAACTGTGCAGAATCCATTTTTCTCTAATTGTTTCATTTATACGGATTTTAGTTATGGCCAGGTTAAGGTTAACTTACATGGATATGGCATAACAAACCAATTAGCGCTTTCAATGATTTTCAATTTGTAGTCTGTCCTTGCTTTGTCATCCACTGGCAAAGCATCGGAAATTGTCAGGATACCACATAATGCCCAAGCTAAGACCATGGCCAACAAAACCTAAAGCAAAAGACAATATAAAATTACATAGGGAATTTTTCGACGAAATTAACCTTGACTCAAGATAGACTCATACGTAGTAAAAACAAACTCCTACCTCAATCTTAGTACTCTTAACCTTACAAAATAAGTCATGCATAAACAGAGCATGTACCTCATATCACTAGTACCTACACGAAAAGAATTTATGTGCATGGGTAATGGGTACTTACTATTTTTTGCTCTATTATTTGTGTAATGTGGACATGTTTTCGTAAAAATGAAAAGCAACTACCTGGCAATATTACATGTTTATTACCTATGCGTGTCTCATGTTCATGTAGTATTTGTGCAATTTTCTAGGAATACTGCTCTCTCCAAACGAAAAAAATCGATCCCAATCACGATGTCCGGATATAATTTTTAGACAACATATTATTTTATACCTACTGAAAGTGCTCTGATTCTGAGTACAGAACAGGATCTGCCATATTATTATAAATTCACTACAAATTACACTGGGGCAATTTAAATTCGTGGAAAGAGAAAGACAATAAAACAAAGTTTGGCGACTGTATGTTCAGGTAGCCATTATTCGCATGTATGCAGTGTCTGTTTATCTGTGCGAATCATCTCTGACACCCTATCGATATAATTTTGCAACAACCTAGAAATTCAATCGACCAAGATGTCTTGTCTAATAGGCATCATTTTTGTAAGAACAGAGTTAAATCATTTATGAAGCACGAAGACAGTCATACATAAATGTATGTTTATCTTATAAACATAGGTTAGATCATGTATGCAAATGTTGATTCATCAATGAGTGTGATGTGATACTCGTTCTACCAACAAACATCAAGGAAAACATAAACAACCAAATAATTCCTGCGTAGTTCCTCGTTCATGCATTGACAAATATTTCGCATCTTACGGGGTGATCAAAATAGCTTAGTAAGTATTCGTTTATTAACTAATTTTAGATATCTTAATAGCTTACTGGAAAAACTTGGAAAACAGGGTACCGTAGCCATCCTTCTCTTTTGCTGGAGCTTGTGAACGGAATAGGAACTTTGACATTTTTCAAATATTGAGAGAACAAAACGATGAGGAGAATAGTTCTGCAAAAACAATTTATCTTGTATTAAATGATTCGCAGAGGTCAGAAACATAATCAGAGATCTTCAAGTACTAAATGAAGACACAAATATTATGTCGATATAAGCACTATTTATATGTATTGCTTAATTCGTCACGGATCATTGCAAATGAAGTCAAATTCTAGGAAATAAAGAAAGATTGCAGAACAAGAAAGATTCTCATTCTCGGAACACTAAGTTGAGAAAGTGGAATAATTAGATCTGAACTTACGCAATAGCAATACCCCAGTTAGTTGAAGCATGGACAGCTGAAACCTTAAACAAGGATAGACCTATCATGGCGATAGCAGGAGCAACTGTAAATTAAAAATCCAAAATGTCAATAATATGAAAGATCATCATTACTATTATCAGAGTGAGTGGCCATACACAAAACGAAATGATATTTATAAGAGTAAATATTCATAATATTCATAAATCAAAGGCCAACCTGTCATTGGAGTGATGAACCGTAGAATGATCCCAACAATTCCTACGAAAAACAAACCAAAAAATATTAATCAACATTAAAAACTTATCTGTTCCCTGGCCCTAACTTTCAGAAATAATGACGTTCGTGCAAATTAAAAACATTGCTTTACAACAAAAACAAAGCCCAGAAATAATATCGTTTTTGGTTTGATGTGAAACAAGAGGATATCTCATTAGGCCAATATAAGTTAACTTACCGAAGAATCCCATGAATACCTCCACAAGTGATGCAATGATAATTGCGCCTTGAATTTCCCTGATTCTTACTTGCCAGAGCTCTGTCCTTTCGTCTTCGTTCATAGCGACAATATCCGTATTTGACGGACATTGCCATTTAGGAAGACTCAAGATAGCAAGTGTCGGAACGATGAACGAAAAGCTTGAACCTTGGATAATGGGAAGACGGGTTCCAAATGTGCTCTGCATCAGAGTCACAATACCGGACACGAAAATGAGCGTAGAGATGATGCTTGCTCTGGCTGGGTCGTCTTCCAGCATGCACATTTTCGGACAGAGAATGAAGGGAACGGATACAGTGCCCCCGGCCAATGTTAAATAATGCTAAAATATTCATCCATAAATTAAAATCGAATCTAAATCTAAAATTTCGGTAACCTTTATGTAAAAAATATGCACCTGAAATCCCATGAAAGCAGTGAGATACCATGGAGGTTTATCATCGATCTCGTAGTACAATGAATCGATTCCCTTTTGCTTACAAGTATCTTCAGGATGCAATTGCGTTGCTGAATCCTGGTGAGCAGCACCATTTCCATTGGCTTGTTCTGCCTTTTTGTTTTCTTCGATTGCCTTTTCCTTTTCGGACTTCAAATCTTGAGTCCCTTCCAGAAACTGTGGAACGCGAATAGAATAATGAAGATATTCCATTTTTATTGTACACTTAGAAAATATACTCTTTCAAAGATAGATCGCTAAGGATTTGCTGAGTGTTAGAAATGTAATTTGTTTATGGAGCAATTCCTGAGGCTGCTCACTGGCTTTTATATTGTTGAAACAAAAAAATTCGTTCTGAGAAACAGGAGTGTCTCGACCATCAGGTCAACAATAAATGTGGAATCGGTATCGATATAAATTACTAACTGTGCTAAAGTCCTCTACAAATTCACAGCCAAGCCGTGTTATTCAGAGTGGTCAGACGTCAGAGTATATTTAATGGTATCAAAGGACACGAAATGATAGGTATACTAATGATAATATTATTTGCCTTAATAATATGTGTTATATTTGGAAGGATAAATCTGTCATGCGAATGATCATCTTAAGCTACTTAATTCCCAGCTCCAACAAGCTTTTCTTGATAATTTGTGCTAAATACAACATACTAATCTATGTACCGACTTTTACACAAAAACATTATGTCTACGTACATACTATGTCATACTAGTCATAAGACTTGTGTATGTTGTTGTAGAATATCCAGTGTGTGAGTAGTAACGTTAAATGGTTTACAGAGCTCACACTAGTAAGTTATAAAATAGTTATAGAGTATGCAATAATTAATACGAAAGTCATAATCAAAGTGCTGGACATGAGCCAAGTGAATGAGTAATTATAAGTTAACTGAGCTATTAGTCAGAAATATTTTTCATCGTGACACATAATATCCTGTACTAGTACTACTTGTGTAAAGGTACTACACTCCAGTCTGGATATGCATTCCTAATATTTCCTTGTTGCCTGTAATATTATACTTTAATAGGGAAGTACATTATTGGCTATTATGTTCAAACTTACAGGTATATGTTAGAGTAATAGTAATTTTTAAACGTGTTATTTTTGCCAATCCTGGTAACGTTTGAGCTTGTTGTTTCGTTAAGTTTTGGTTCATAAGTATGAACATGGTCTAATTGACAAGATACATTCAAACCATTTTAAATTGTAATTAACGACATCGTGAGAAGTACGAGTTTTGTATGTTTAAAAATAAACTAAAACTGGCAACCTCATATCCATTTTCTTGTATTCCATCGCATGTTTTGTGCATGAAGATACTCTGAATTTTTATTTCGTTTCTCATACAAACTACTTTTATTATCATTATTATCAATAAGTATATAGTTCCTAGTAAACTATAGGGGTACAGCACAAAGTACTATATGTATGATTGTGATTGTAAGGATTGCGTAGTATGCTTAATATTAAACATGTTTTCTCAATACAACTGATAGCACACACGACAAGATGTCAAATGTCAACCTATAATGACACAATTTTTTCGCCTTAGCTGTTAAATTTCCAATACGAAAACACAGAAAACATGATTTAACCAGTTCACTAATGCCAAATGTGCTATCACTCGTACAATGACAGTAATTATTAATTAATATCGCTTTTGTCTATCACTTAGTGTGCATTCATGAGCATTTAGACCATTTTAAGCTATTAATATAGCATAGCTAAGGTACTTTAAATCCTTTAATTTGGTAAAAAATAAATGTCAACTCTTAGCGCTCCTTCCTATCTTACAATTCTAAACTTTGAACAGAAAACTTTCCACTAAATTTGAGAGCTCATGAATAAGAATGAACGCAAATGGTTTAATATAAGTTACCTACATTTACACTACCCAAAAATGCGTCCTTTAAAATGCAGTACACTACATTTGGTTAATGAACTTTTCTATCTGTCTGTACTTGCAGTTGACACAACAGTAAGTAATTGAACAAGCTTATAATTGTTGCACTTCAACTCAAGAGTTGAGCTATTGTTTAAAGCTGTGTAACGAGTACGACTCTAGCCAACACGCGACGCACGTCACTCAACTGTAAATTGCAAATCAATCAATTCTTTGATTTGTAATAGTTATCAATGAACTTCGCCATTGACGTATCTTAGTTTAAAAGTTTGATCTGCAAGGATAAAGATTTTGGTATTAAAGTGTGGTCCAATGTATCTAATCTATGGTAATTGCACTGGTTATCAGTATTGAACTGGATAAATATCAATTAAATACAAAGTTGTTTGTGTGCGTGAATCTAATCTCATTCATTGACAGGTCGAATAGTGCACTACATCAATCTTCAAAAGTTTATTAAAAAGTGTAAGATATACAGTTAAAGTGTAAATGACAGCCATGACACAAGTCTTTTACGTATCAGAAAAAACCGTCTACACAAGTACTACACTCTAGGTAAGCATATGTATGCGTGTGAAGGTAATCTATTCGTCCATGGAAAAGTCTATTAAGTGGAATCCCTAGGACAAAATGAAAATGTCACCAAGATCAAGGAAAATGTGAAATGAGGTAATTAAAAAGAATAATTGTATCAAATTAAAACTTCTTAGGGATTAATGATGCGTGCTTAATTGCTATTGGTCATAGTCATAAATACTTAGTCGCTTTGAAGGGTAAATTTTATTTGATACCTAGTACAGATATCGCATTTTGTATGTAAGGAGTTCGTTTTACGAACAACGTATGTGCCATAAAATATTGGGTTTCAACAGGACAGGTGCAGTGTATGGTAGATACACACACATTCCTAAATGCGTATAATGTGGCAAAATCAATAAAATTTAATTCTAGTAGTTTTGCTGATTGCTACAATAATGTATCATCGATAAAGATGAGCCAACCCAATACTGGAATGATTGAAATGACTCCTCAAAACATCATGCAACATAGATTCCCTAATTCTGCTAATTTCGATATTCATTTCTCCTCGTGTATGTGTAGCTTTTCTGTCATAAAATGAATGTTATAGGTCTATTGTAAGAAACTATTTCAAACTTAAACTGTTATTTGTACTTGTTTTTGCGTGAAATAATATCTAATATTTCTTATCATGACATTTGCCCTCAGACTATATTTAGATTTATCTTCATGAATATCTACAAAATTTCCATCTGCAAGACCATAGATTTTCTTGGTTTTATTGTAAATCACCATTTTGTACCACTTCTTCAGTGAACTTTAACTCAGAGTTCTATTTATAGCTTGTCTCTATGTGAAATGGACGCTAATAATGTTCTTATCGTTTTGAAAATGATGACATTTCCCTATTCAAGAACTATTTTTAGCCTTATTTATCTCCAGTTTCTAAAAATCATACCTGTCTGCCGCCTGTCGGACTCATACCAGTTACTAATTCATTTGCAAACACATGAATACTGGTGCAAGTTGTGCATGTTTATCTTCAAATAAAGCAAAAAGTGAACTCACCTCACTCTGCAAGTCCAAAGCTAAATTTTCCATCTTGGGCTATTCTAATCAGAAGAGATGGACGTCTTAAAAATGGTTTTCAGCGTTGGCAATCTGAAACAGAAAATAATAGCACTTGTTAATTAAGCATGTACACGCTAATTTTATTGCAGATAAATTTAGAATAATCATATAAAGATTGATATGCACAGAATCAGTAGACAGCGAAAGTAAAAGGAAAGCATAGAAAAATATTTAAAAGAGAAAATGCTTTAATTTTTTTCTAAAGTTTGTAAAATCCCTTCCTAGCGAAAGTTGATGCATGTACAGCGACTATTTTTTCACTTACCTACCTATCTGAACGTGAAATACAATCTGCTTCGTCTGCTTTATTTATTTTAACTTCACCTTGATCTTCTTAGCTTCGCCTTAAGAATACTTTATATGGATACTTATAAATGCTAATTGTATCCTGTCTTCAGCTATTTATAATGTTGATAAAATGTTCTTCTGCATGTGGTGTGGTGTAATGGGGAATCCTAAGTCAGGCTACAGATCTTTATATCTGAATTTAAATGCTCGAATTTATGTAAAACCATCTTTAATTCACAATATAGTACTCTTCCAATGTATCTATACATTAATAGTCTATTGTTACAACAAAACCTAGCTATGCATTATGAATTTTACATTTTTCATTCCATTAGTTACACTTACTGTGTAAAGCAAACTGTTATCATGCTCATGTGTAAATAATGTCTACACACAGTTATGTGTTGTGTCTACTAGCTTTAATATATTTCATCTCTTAGCATACTACTTACACTAAAAAATCCACTTCATTGATCCACGTCAATACCCTACCTTGTCAATTGTCACAGTAAATATTTACGATAATTTTCGCTGAGAAGCGCATTTAACAAGTGCATCAAATTAATTTGCTCATTTCATTTCTTAGAAAATCCGACAAACAATTCCATTAATTGAAATACTACGTCAAGCACATATAAGGTAGATAAGATCCTGCTATTTTCTATGAAATGAACATCAGCATTCAGCAATTCAAATACTTACTTTACCAACGAGCCAGTTCAAAGCAGTCTTATTGATGCTGAAACTAAATAGAAATGCGCATCGGCTGACTCCATACAATAACAACTGGAGTGTCATATCATCTACTTATCTACTGGTAGGTAATTATTTTATCATCGTTACTAGGAATGACAGATTGGCTTATGTTTTCATTTGGTGTTAAAAACAACACAGTTGTCTCGAAATTGTTTTCAAAATGTATTTCCACGTAATCTAAGGCCGCACAACCTACATACTGAAAGCCCTTCATGGAATTATCCAAAATTCTTTATGCATATGCATAGCTTATGCCATTCTACTGATCTCATTCAATGCTGTAAGTAATTAATAATTATTACCTACATTCCTGATTCTCATGACTAAACTACCTAAGCACTACGAGACTGCACTGAGTCTCAAGTACCTCCTTAATTATAATGATGTGTGAAATGATAAAGTTGACATTAATTTAATTGTGTAATAAACCGATGCACATTACAAATTACAACTATATTTAATTATATCTTCTACAAATGCTAGCTTAGCACGAAAGTACAATTTTCAATTATTTCAGTAGTGAAGCAAATAAGTAGCTCGTGGAATCTGGGCTCTATTCTAATGCTGCGTAGTTATCTATGCAAAATTATACAGTAAATTATGTAGATCAATGGACTGTTCTCTTCACAACTGTATGGTCTCATTCATTTTATGTAATACACACTGTTCCAATTATGTATTAACTCCTATACACATGTCTTTATAGTAATAGATAGTTACGCTTATACATTTTCGTAGGTAATGCTACATAGGGAGCTGTTTTACCCAAACGAACAAAAAGATAAAATTAGGTCAGGCTATTGTCGCTTACTAACATTGGTATGTACTACCATGGGGCTTGAAACCAAAATTGAATAGATACCTACCTACTTATTCCAAAGTTGTTAAATTCACCACAAAAGATTTATTCTGGGCTTGTCTATAACCATTTTAATGCTCCCATCAAAATGAAAATGCAATAATTGTGGCATTTATTTTTTACGCTAGACTACAATCACAAAATAGTTTTATGCATGCTCACGCACAAAAGTATAAAACAAATAGATAAAAAATCGCTTAGGGAGTACATAAAATCACCTTTAGTGTCTGATAGAAGTATACAGTAGTGCCTGGTCGCATAGGATTTAATGTTTATTTTCCAGTCTATTTTATGTATTAATAGTTCTACATAAAATCTGTAGCTGCTAGCAGGTAGCGGTTAATTAGGAATTAACTTAGCCCGCAAGTGACTTAATTGGTAAATGATTTTATGAATATATTGAGTATATAAGGAATTGTACTTACAGTTACGAATCCAGAAAATTAAGAATATGTAACAGGAAATGGTTCACACACTCCTTGGGAGACGAAACACCAGAAAACACAAAGCTACGGTGATTAGCAAGAGGCTAATAACCACAACATCAACTCACAGTGTGTATTGTTGAGTTGTTGAGAAGCAACTAACGACTTTTCAGTAAGTCAGACCAAGTTAGAAGATGAGAAGATGTACTTTTCCTTTCAAGTATAAAATATCTGATAGCATTGGTATGTCTAGCAATGAGCACCTGAGTCAGTTATTTGTTGTAGTAAGTACTTAGTCTGTAATGTCCTCCTCTCTTCTAGTACAAAGCAGTTATTCGATAAACAACGTACAGTACATAAGGCTAAGGGACTACGATTTAATTCCCTAGCCCATAGCCATAGAAATTCACTGATACATGAACAGGGCAGACAAGATCTTTTCAATGTATGCACAGATAGTCTAGAATAACAATACAATA
Source organism: Tomocerus maximus (assembly GCA_019776445.1). NCBI lineage: Eukaryota > Metazoa > Arthropoda > Collembola > Entomobryomorpha > Tomoceridae > Tomocerus > Tomocerus maximus. The sequence continues at coordinate 27,730 of JABASH010000582.1, forward strand.
TACACAACAATGCTTACCACAACCAAACACACTCATTTCTATTGTATGTAGTCCTTCCCTATTTGATCTGCGTTAACTCTGTTCACATTCTGTTGATTCTGTGTTTCTACATCTACCTGTATAGACAGACCATACAGATAATGAGAGATGTCCTGCATCATTCTATTTTGTTCCAACTGTATAAGATCAAACTAAGTGTAAAAAATGCAATGTTGGACATGCATTGGTTGTATAGATTCAAATAAATTAGAAATGCTTATAATAATTGCTTGTATGAGTGTATATTATGATACATAAGTGTATAGTACTAATGCTTTGGACAGTGAGTCTCTTTTTATTTCATGCCTCATCTCATCTAAGCACTAGCTAGGTCACAATGTCTCCAATAGCTGGTAGAATTAAATATTATTACCCTAACCCTGCGGCGATTTTATTAGGAGTACCTGTCATCCTTGAAAATGTTATGTAGCTCGAGTACGTAATTCGGAAATTTCAATTGAGTGGGCAGATCTTATATTTCTAAGAGTCATGACAGAAAATGGAAGATAGTTTGCATGCCTACAAACCAGTCTTATTTTTTTGATTTATTCAATTGAAATGCATTTCTGCGTGTTTAGTCATTCCTAGTAGGGACATTACCCAAAGAATCGGTAGCTAATCTCTAGGAACAAATGATAGACATGTGTATTAATTTTCCAACTACTCCTGTTCATGTAGCAAGTACCTTTGGAAAGGAAAACTTTTAAAGTTGTACACTACCGATACATAAAAGTATTTATTACGTGTGCATGTACGAACCAAAGCATTGTGGCCACAGTGATTAAGTCTGAATTAGGATTTAGGATGTAGCTGTTTGCTATACTAGAAATATGTACGTATATGGTAAATGTGTACACGAGGAAAAATGCATTTAATATATTCTCTCAGCTATTTATATATAATGTGGACGTGCTCATTCTCAGATGGGTTGATTCAAATGGTTAAAACTGCTGTGTAGAGAACCACAAAATAATTCCTCTTTTGTGTCTATCTATTGTCAATCTGAGTGAATGATTGTCTGATTTCTTGACTTCATGAATGCCGAATAATGTCTACTGTGTACAGATGGAATGTGAAAGTGGCATTTTTGCATGTGAAATCATTATTCTCTACTAGTGCAATTTTTGTTGAATTGTGTATATGTGTGCAAATGCCTGAATTGTGTATGTATGTAAGCCATTGTATGTGAGTACAGAGGAATTCGTATTCCCGATTGTCAGCCTTGTCCTATGATTATGTACACCTGGTTATATTTAAATAATATTTGGGAATTACATGCATTTTTTAGTAATAATGAGACGAGAATGGGCATTTTGTCACGAAATAATTTTTCTGAACTCCATTATAACGCTAGGTAGGTAACAGTGGTTAATAATTGTCCTTTTTGACAATGCTGAGGCTAATATAAGAGAAAGAGTTAAGTGGTTATCATTGTCAGGTCTCAGTTGCATGTTGTATTTAGTGTTGAGCATGATGACTATGATTAGTAGGATGTCTCCTTTTGTTTGAGAAGTGAGAGTTTCTTTTGTAAACAGTTCCTTTGCAATTAGTGTATTTTCAACTGCAAAAATGAAAGAATTCACAGAAAGGTTCAAGGTTTAAACCTGGCAGACTCAGATGAGCAATTATCTTGGATAGTACAATAATTGGCATGCACTTTGTTATGCAAAATCCATTGGACAATGCTCATAGAATAGGATGGTAATGGTGTGTGTGTATTATTATTAAAGTACACTATGTGTGAATGGGATCAAGAAAATTGTGTTTTCCTTCTCTGTGCACTGCTGCACATCTAGGAGAGCTGCATAATAGCCGAGCCAACAATAACCATACAGATAGAAATAACTATACTCTTATTATGCACAAATAAACAAGGCTTCTGTCTCTATGCTTCTAGGCACATGCTTTTAATTACAATGAATTCATTAGCGAGCTGATAAATCTCTCGTAGGCAGTTGTAGTACTCTCAAGTCGTAAAAATAGCAACTGCCCATTGCTTTCCAATGCCTTTACAAAAGTTTCGGTAAATCTGATTTCTCTTTGTTATCTGTGATGTTCTGTTGAGAGAGTCAAATGAGTTATCGTCACAAAAATCTTTATCGATTACCATTCCCACTAATTTATTAGCAGCATTTATCTTGAGAAAAGGAGAACCACAAAAACGCACACACACGTACACACAGAAGCACGCAATTCTTCATCTTAATCTCCCACTGCTTATGTACAATTTCGTATGCAGACTCACTTTTTGCTTTGCTTAATGAAAGTTTAACTAGGCAATTCTATGAAGATGTGATGTGCTCATAAAACTCCTATTTTCTGTGCCTGTGTTATATATCCACACAGTCAACAAACATCTCTATAGTACACCAAATGTGGAAAGATGAATGCATATCCATACATCATAGTTAGATAGTACACGCTTGCTAATTTAAATGTAGACCATATTTGCTCATTTTACTATTACAGAAACACCGTGTTTAGGTACAAACAACTTCCAAGATTTCTAATTCCTATAATGGAATGAAATAGCAAGAGAACAATGCAAATCCATCCAAATGCAAACATCTTCACTTCAATAGTCTCATATGCATTTTAAATGCATGTTGCAATGAAATAAGTATTCCAGGATGATTCGGTTATGCATGCAATAATATGAGCACATACTCTATAGTACATTGCTGAATTTTGTGTTGCATGATAACCTCTAGTAAATGTGCACAAAAGCCTTATAGGTACCAATTATACCATTCATTCAATCAAAAATGTACAATAAACCCGTTTGTGTACTTTAAATACTGTTTCATTTTCAGGATTTTATGTTGTTCTGTACTAATGTACAACTACGTATCCTACGTCATCAACATTGAATCTGGGGCGGTGTTGTTAGCTTTGTATGAGAAATGCAAATTATTGTCTACGATTGGACCTGCTTTGCGAGAAATTATAATTTATTCAATTAGATCAGTCACCGACTTTGACCTCACAGGTGAGGTGATAATGTTAAGTTTTTAAATAAGTAAACCATAATATGTAAGTATGGTTCTCTGATTCTTCAGGAAGTTTAATAATTTTTCTTTAGTACCTACCTACTTATTTGAATGAATGGATGAAATAATTACCTGCACAAATGTGTTTATGCAGACTAACTTCAGGAATGTGAAGAGAAAAATGTAAAAATGATGCTGATGCTAAATAGTCATAATAAAGTAAAACTTCATAGCTGTTTTCATAAAATGGCAAAAGATGATTCTGTTTTTTCTAAGTGTTGGACGTACATTACCAATGATATTTGTAAGAGCGAAAGTAAAACAAGTAGTGTAGAAATTGCATATTTTTATTTGAACCGGGAAAAATTATAATAATCAACGAATCCAAGTTGAGTATTAAGGTTTGGTTTAACTAGGGAGTGTATAAGTACATTCATTGAATGTGTTATCATTTGTTATCAATAACTAATATAACAACTACCAAGTACGCTTATTAGAGATATTTTCTTAGCTGGGACTGATTAAAGTACTTTCATTTGCCTATACTGTCTATCACAACATATTTAACACAGAACATTATTATGAACAGTATTGGTTACAGAACGAGAACAAAAACAATCGTTAACATATAGAATCGATATCCGCTCGTGTGCTGTAACATAATTTATGCTAAATGATGATAAGATCACCAAGTATCGTACACAAGTTAATTATCCTATAGCAAACACAACACATTGCATGCTAATATATTTATTAGCATATGGCTAGATGAAAACACCTAAATAAATATAGAGACTTGAAATAGTACTGAATTGTCTATACATGACTATTTCTTATTGCTAGAACCACTTTTAGAGACACTTGGACGTCATATTTGGAAGGACATTTCTGGAAGTTGGTGAGCCCCTGTTACAATATAAGTAAACTTGACTTGTTTATAGCGCTGACCTTTTACAGGCACGACGATTTCTTGAGAAGGAGAATTCGTTATCCCGTGACATGTCAACGGACCCTATAAGATATTTGGTTACTTAATTTATTTACAATACAACTTACATATTTATTTACAACATTGGCAATAATATTTTGGTGAAAACCTTTAGCGAGAACCAAGCCCGGTAAAATGTAGCAGCATTGACAGGCACTGATTTAGGAAATTTTACGTGGAAAATCTCGTTTGTATTCGCTTTTACTGTTTGCTTAGCTTCTGCGAAAACTGCATTGTCAGATGTGTCTTTTAGCAGTTTTATATTGACTTCATATGTAGCCACGTCTACAAGATGTGGCCCGTAAAATGCGAAGCTGATAATAGAAATTGCTTGGTCGACCATAAATCTATTAAAAATAATTTACACAAGCTACCAGGCTGTTGTCGTGTATTGAAGATTGGGATGATTAAGTGATTGTACTTACTTGTTGTACCAACCAGCACTAATATCAACATAGGCCGTCCGTGCTACATCTTCGTAAAAATTAACAGTATAAATCGAACAGTTTCGTTTTTTTGTTTTGAAAGGTGTTCGTGGAAGAAGCGATCTGAAGGAAAAGATAAATTACAAGAAAAGTTCTTTAGTTGTGTTTGCCCTGAAGAAAATGTTTTCGTAATTTGAAACACAAAATCGTATATTCTTAACCGATTGTCTGGAGAAACGACCAAGTGTTGAAAAAGCAAAGTACATTCTTCCGGAGTCAATACTCCTGTAGGTACGACTTGCAGAGCAATATCTTCGCTCGTCATTACAGGAAATCTGACAAGATGTAATGTTTCCAGTAATACAGATCTTAGATTTTCTGGGGACTGATCTAATTCTTTCCTAGTACATTCTGCAACTGCCCATCTAAACAAAAAATATTAGTTTAAGCTCTTTAGAAAGTATCGTATTTCCTAAAACAATCATGCAGAACTACAATAATTATAAAACCTTAGCACTCCATTAAAAATGTCGAGTTCACAGCCATTTGTATCATCATTCTCGAGGAACAGACAAAGATTTTGTCTCGTAATCGAAAGAAAATCGTCCAATTTTATAATGTTATCAAAGTTCCTAGAATTCAAACCAATTCATAGCTTCTTAGGTATTTAGATTTGGATTATTATTAATACAAGAATAACACTATTACCAACCTAATTAGAAAGCTCTGCACCTCATCTCTCAACTCAGCCACATCTAAAAGTTGAGCTGTTTGAAAAATGCTTACAGCATTTTCTTCTGTAATGTGGCAGATAAGATAATTAACGCATTCTTCCTCCAACTCGGAGATATCGTATTTCTTAGCTGCATACAAAACTCCCAGAGCGTCTTGAGTTGATATTTCTGCCTCGAAATCACCCGTATAAATAAACTAAACAAGCATACAAATAAGTGAGATTATTGTCATTTGTTACCCATTTGCTATAAAACCTAGAAAAACAGTAGTACCATGTAAGAACCAAAGACTTAGAAGATCTCACTATAAAATAAAATAGCAGATGAAAATTAATAACCTTTAAGACAGAATTAAATGCACATGGTTCGATATCAGGTACTTCCACAGTATCCTCTTTCCCATTTTTGGAAAACGATCCGTTAAACATAGCTTCAAAAACACTGGAGTACATAACAAGCACAAACTTATGTGCCAAAATATTTTTCTTCTCCGGTCCAATTGCAAAAGTGACATCTGAAAATAAATTTGACTCTAACAAATAACCCAATTTTGCTTTTCTTCCAGGATGACTCTTTCTCCAGTCAGATGACACATTAGAATGAACAGCTGAACGCTGAAGACCTGACATGCTGATTTTTGTTGAGTAAATGATATAAAGCACTATTTGTAATACTACTGCTTATTCTTTCTAACCAATTTTCACACTAATGCTGATTTCTCATAATAAAAGTGCAAATATTTTATTTTGGGTTATATTTAATGGTCTGTTGACAATCTGCGTTTGAGTCCTCCGCTGCGCATTCCCGCATCCTAAAAATATAGAAAGTCAGTGAACACCTATTTTTAGATCCCTAAAGAATAAACATGCTAAAAGAACATGCACAACAAATCAACTCTCATCAAATAGCCCTAAGATCCCTATGATATTTATTTTATTTATATTTCTTACTCTCTTAGTCTATAGTATGTAATAAGTCCAGAGTACATACACAATAATATAAGTCGGAAACGGAATATCAGAAGTCTGCATTTTACACGGTCTTGTTTGTATTTATATACTTACTAAAGTATCTCATTTTAGGAAGTATAGGATGATTTATTTCAGTTGAGTCTTGGATGTAATAATCGTAGTAATATTATTATTATGCCCGCAGGGATATTTTAAGAAAATGATCATAGGTACCCACTCATTTTTATATTTTCTTTGCATGCACATTAGATATGTTTTACTATCTCCTTTATCTTAATACATTGGGTGGAAGAATTATTGAGTTTCACATTCAAACAGTTTCCCAATCACATAGCTCTACGAATTAGTCAGAATAATTTTTAGTTACATTTTCATTTACGTTTTACAGTTACATTACATATTGCCTACCAGAAATTAATGTTAATTAGCAATTCAAGCTTGCAGACATTTCAATCGTAATTATAAGTAGTATTATGCCCTAGTTCATTATAATATCCAGTTTAATGATGTTGCAGAAAGTCAATTTAGTTTCCGAATTATGTATCCTCAGGACAGAACTCCTCGGGCTCACCCAGTTGATCCATATTCGATTTGGAAGAATCTTCTGCGTTGTTCTTATTTCTCCGCTTGCGTACCATCTTAACCGAAATGTTTTCTTTTTCACCCTTGTCACCTGAATCAGAGTCTTCTGGGGGCCAAATTGGATCAAAACATTCATCTTCGAAATCTTCCAATTCATTGTCCAATGATCCCCCCTTGCCAAATTCTTCCAATTTAGACAGATAATCTCTCATGTTATTTTGGTAACGACTCCGAAATTTCATGTACTTAATGCCAGAAAGTCTGAACCATTCCTTGGCGATAGTTTTACTCATTTTTCCAAAAGCCTGTCTGTTGTTACCTTTTTTCTTAGATGACTAAAAATCATTAAATTCAGGTTCTTATTTAAATAATAAAGTGCTTCTTATGCATAATCTACCCAGAAGTAGAAAATAATTCCCAAATTAAAATGTTTCTCTCACCGCCCATTTCTCTTGGACAAATAAAATGTACGGATTCGCTGGACGCTTTAAAAACTCTCGTTGCAAATGCCATTCTTTCATTTCATTCAGGTAACGATCCCGATCCTTCATCGCCTCTATGGCAAATGTTTTTCTGGTAATCGCATCCAGTTTTTTCCACTGCTTAAGAGCATGAACGGTAGACGGCGGTGCCCCTTTTTTCTAAATAACAAAATTTCTTTATTTGTAAGAACTGAAGAACATTTTCAATCTAACTAGATTCTATAAGTAGAATGGTAGAAGCAATAAGATACTAACGAATTCGATTCATTTTTACCTTCCCAACCAATTTTGATCGATTTTTCCCCCAATAGTCCTTGACAAACGATGTGTAGGTATTCATTGGCCGTTTTGGCCGAGGAGGAAGACGAATGCGGGGATCCTGAAGTCTGTCTTTATTGCTTGGAGCCATTATTTTCCGTGATTGAGTATTTGAATGATAAAAAGTTGAAATTAGAAAATATTGAAAAGTGTATGTAGAATGAGACGAAAATGATTAGATTCGGCTTGGCTTTGCGAGGGCAAAGTCAACTCCCAGTCAACTTCCGTATCATCGTATCGTCATCGTTGAGAGAGATATTATTATTATCATCAGTAATATATAATTCTAGTGATTTGTCATGGGAATCATAATAATCTCGTACATTTTCACGATCTCTTTTTTGTTCTGTCTGGGAAAATGATCAGTACGAATACAAAATCTTTCTGGTGTATTCATGCTGGTTTGAAATCTTGAGGTAATAATATTTTATTCATTTTATTTCTGGGAGTTGGTTTTAGTTTATAATGATTTGAAGTAAAATTAAATAGCAAAGGACAAAGAATCTCATATTTTCACACTTTGTGCCATTTCTGGGCATGTATGTCATAAAATTCTATGCACTAATTAATGCTATTCTTTAAAATACACTTACATCCTTATTGATTTTAAGTACCTACATTATTTAACTTGCTAAGTACTTTTATTGCTATTTACCAATTCATAGTTTTGCCTACAGCAGTGTAAAACTGACTCGACAATGACAATATTGACAACCCTTTCAATTCAGGGTTTGTGTTTTGGCACATTGTTTCGTTAAGAAGTAAATATACTCTGGCTAAGCTGCAAATATTTTTACCTCCATTACATTCTGAAAATAATGACATTCATTCTCAAAAGATTGTACACGTGTAATTCCCTGAAAAGGAAAGCTAAAATAAAAGGTTCTTACTAGCAAAAAGTAAATCTGCAAATGATAAACTAAAAGCGGTCTATACACATTTTAATGCTATAGTATTATAGTATAGTACATCGACTTAGAGAAATACATTGCTGAACATAAAAGTGCATGCAGATATTATTGCAACGACACTTTTATCCATGTTTATCTTGCCCACTCCATTGCAATTATCTTCTTCACAAGCACAATACCGTGTCTCTACCTACATTAATAAATATTATAAAACTTAAAAATATATTATTACTTTTTACATAATTGTAAAGAATTTTAGATATTGTGTTAACTTACACCGAATGTACCGGGTTTGAGATAACAACGGTATTCGCCTTGATTCTGCAATAAAATTCATCGTATTTTAATTACACATTACACAAGTAACTCTTACGCTCATAATAATTTCCAGAAAAGGAAAATGAATATTTTTCCTAAAATAACCCATTTTTCTCAGATAAAGGTTATAATATTATGGTATAAGTTACATTTGTTAAAATATTCAAGCTTAAAATTTTATCGTCATCTAGGGCCTCGTTGAAGGTTTGAATTTTTAACTTTATATAAGTAGGTGGTAGCTTTTCACCGAGAAAAATGAATTATTATGAAGTAAAGGCTGGATGCATGCATGAAAGAAGTCTTAAAGAATAGCAAATAATCATGTTACCTCCTCGTCATCATCATCGCCACCAAATCTTCGTTCTTCCACAAATCCACAGGCTCTAATAACTCTTTCATCGGTTTCTCCATGCAGGTTAACTACAGAATTGAAACAATTCCATACAATCGTCATAATATTTTTGATGGTATGATCTCGTGAAGAGGAGCGAATGATTTGTAATAAATTATATCATTTATGTAATAGATTATATTGTACCTTTGTGAGTTGTTTTCCTACAAAAGGTGGAATTTTCACTGGGAAGGGTGTGTTGACACTCCACGGCAATTAAAGAAGGAGAACTTGTGTCAAAAGGGTCTGCACAAGCTGGGTTGTCGTTTGAGTTACATTGATAACATTTTATACAGCTACCTGAAAACCGAAAAATAGAAAAACAAAATATTCATGAAATTCAAATAATGAATAAAATGAAGTTACACAATTAATTTACACATATGTATGTGTTACAGTTAGTTTGTACAGTTGGGAAGCTTATACACGTACTAGTAAGTTTGTACATCAGTTTTATTTCGAAATTCCATGAAAGGCTCCATAAGCGTGTTCATGGTCATGTAAGCCACTTTTCTGACAGATATTGAG
>JABASH010000583.1:0-37399 GCA_019776445.1 Tomocerus maximus
ATCTATAGACAAGGTAAGTAAGCATAGAGTAGGCCTAATACACGAGGGAGTTAGAGGACTTGATAGTTCCTGTTATCAGCTACTGTTTCATGTGCAAATGAAAAAGGACGTTTTAATTAATTTCTCTCTTTTCACCAGCTGCTTCTGTAACATTCTCTGATGGATGAAGTTGAATCGCATTGATGTCAGCCTTAAGCCTCTCTCCATCATTTTCAAATAGTCAACTTTTGCATTTTTAATTACTGTACTTTACCTGCTCTACGCCGACTGCACTCTGTATGTCTCAAATGAGACATTAATCACGAACAACAGGGGCAACGCTTTTACTAGTTTATTTATTTTGGCCAAAAGTTGTTAAAATTCGTTGACTATTATAATATGAAACAATTTCATCAACTGAAACAAAGTTACGGTGACAGAGACATATGACCGACACTCCATGAATATACATCTCGTCCTATTCTGAACTTTGTGTGTGACTGGATTACTAAATCACACAATAAATGGGCTCACTTTCTCAATGTTTTTCAGCAAAAGTTTTAGTTGAATAACAAGCAAAAATACAAACATGTGTTTGCTTGAATTTAAAAATCAAAGTCTGAATCCCAGGAGTTGTTTATGTTGCTTTTTAACTTTTGAGCTTCTTTCTCTTTTTCTGCTGTCGTAGTTGCATTTGAAGCTGAAGCTGGCTTTTTAATTATCTTAAAAGGTGACGGTGAAGATCGGGAGATTACTTTAGGAGCAACACTGGGGATAATCATTTTTGTATTTTCTTTTTTGCTAATAAGTGTGGTTTGTTTCTTTAATGAGATCTTCTCTTCTGAATTAGAATCCGAGTCCCATGCACTTGCACTAGAAAACAATTCCGAATGAATTCTGGGTTTTACCCCAGAGGTAGTCGGACGGGAGTTACCTGCTGCTCTACTCTGTTGTATTGGAGTTGATGTCTCCATGTGCTTTTCATCTGGAATGAAAGGATTTCCACTCTCATTCGTAGAATTAGTTGCATGCCTTAAAGTTACATACTGTCCTTTTTGAGCAGTTTTTGACGTTTCAGGTTTCCTGGAAAATTAAAAGAAAATGTTAAATAATATAATACTTGCTGAGTTAACTAGATGTACGGTAAACATCAAGCTGTAAAATGTAAAGTGCGACTTTGATCGGATCGGATCGGATTCATGAGTTGGGATGAGAGGTAATAATAACACTTTCTCCGTCCTTATCCCATGTGAAACTTTCACCTCTGCTTTCACTTGAATTTTTACCTCGCTATAAACTTTATTCCGTGCCTCGCACAAGCAAAGAACGGGAAAAGAGTGTACTGATGCACATGTTGATGTGCGTTGTGTGCATTCTGTTGTTACTTGAAGGACACCTTCGTTAAAAATTACTTGTGTGCAGGGTGCACTGTGCACGCAATCCTTAAAAGTGTAGAACGTTGAAAATGATCGTTTGAATTGCAAAATGGTAAATATTTGCATGCAATACGCATTATATATACAATGCAATGCTCCAAAACTCCAAACCATGGTCATAATTTGTCCAAACTTAAAATTAAGGTAAACGCCATTAATACATGATTTAAAGAAAAAGAAATATTGATTTTACTTTTCATTGTCCTCTTCCTCTTCTGAATATTCCGAAAGTTCTTGTTGACTGTAATTAGATTGACTTTCCACCGATTTTTCGTCGCTGTCGTAATAATTTTTGTCTTCCGGTGTTTTCTGAATTGGGGAATATAGATTATTTGACGCTGCTTTTGCTTGAAGTACTTCCTCGGCATCCTGGAACTCTTGAAGTAAGTCTCTCCTTTTATCAGCGGGAACATTTTTAGCACTAAAAACACCATTCATGTGTTGATGTTCACTTGTGTTTCGTTTTGGTATTTCTTGTGCAGAATTCAGTTTTCGACTATTTCGTACTGTTACATATCTTCCTGAATTACTGTTTGCTATCTGAGATTCTTTCTGTCCTGATGTTTTAGGGAGAATATCTGTGACCGTATTTGCACCTTTCTGAGAGGTAAATTTTTTGTGAACTTGAATTTTATCAGAATCCTCATCTTCTGTGTCGGATCTTTCTTTTGAATTGCGATTCACATTATGTTTTGATTGCAAGTGACCTTTTTTAGTGTTTCGGGCTGCATGCTGTTTCGAACGATTCATTTCATGGGGTTCCATATCAAGATCAACACTGGACTCCCCGTCGCTTGTTTCTTCGTTTCCTAATGCTTTTCCAGGTTCCGTATGTTTCTTTCCCCAATTCGCTCTAGAGAAAAATGTTTTGAGACGGTGTTTCTTCTTCGGGCTTTGACGGGGAGAAGACACAGTCTGTATATACAATTGACAATATCATCAAATGAAAGGTTCACATATTAGTCAATCACATCTTCAATATTTAAGATAAAAATTAAATTGTCAATTAGATCTCTATCAAACCTGTGTTTTTTGCTTCCTACTTCTAGAATTCTTCATAGCTTTAAGTATCTTTGTCAGAGGACCTTGTGATGCTGGTTTCAGTTCCGGTAGTGTGGCAAGACCCATGTGCACACTAGTTTGCTCAATTTTGTCTTCAAAAGCTAACTTTTTGACAGTTGTATCAACTTGCCTTTTTAAAGTGTTTCTTTCCGCTTCAAATTTATCTACATCATCTGCTACAGCAGTTCTTGAGGATTTTAATTTCCGTAAATTCTTTCTCAACTCTTCTTTTGTAAGCAGGGTGCCATTTTCGTCAGGATTAATTCCAAACTTTTGCATTTGGTCGGATATCTCGTCTACAGCTTTCTTTCGCAGCTGTGCCATTTTATCAAGTTGCTCTTTGCCTTTCAACCCAGTAGGGATTGGTACCAATTTTCTTTTCTTGGAATCAAATGCATACTTTGCTGCGGTTTGTTTAGGTAGTTTAACTTGCTTTTCTTCGGCAAGTTCTTCGTCAGTTTCCACCTGAGTCTCACTTTCGGAAGTTTCAGTTGGTGTTAAAGAGTAAGAATAGTCTGAGATGACTTCATCCTTCTGGATTGTTTGCGGTTCTTCGTATTCGTGAAATTGAGACTTTGTCGGAGGATCTTTTAGTGCAATTGAACCTGGCGGCTGAGGTGCCAGTCTTCGTTGAGGCTTTACATCAGTTGTCGTGGATTTACTCGTCGAAACTTGTGTAACTTTCGGAATAGTTACTAAAGATGTGGTTGTTGAAATTGGAGTAGTTTTCCTTGGTTTTGCTACCGGCACAAACGGTTTGCTCCCATCAATGGCATCTTCGTCTGTTTGGTTAAGTTCTAGTTCCCCGTCGATACTGAAGTTGTCAACGTCAACTTTAGTTTCCTCCTTTTGCTCTTTCTTTCCATCTAGTACAGTTTTCTTTCCATCTAGTACAGTTTCTTGTTCAGGGGGGAGTTGGATTTGTGGTTCAGATTTTTGACAACTTGATTGCTGGAGTTCGTCTTTAAGATTTGATAGTTGTTGCTGATATTTTTCCTCCACTGAGGCTAGTTTAGCTTTCCAATATTCTTCCTGTGTGTCCAACTTTGTTTGCAGAACTCCCAAATCTGCTTGGACCTGCAAATTGTAAGCAAAAATGAAATAGCGAGGTGTACGCTGATTTTATATGTTTATTTGAATCTATGTTATTCTATATTGCAGACTAATGTTGTGATATGAATTGTACTTTAGTTTGCAGCGTCTGTTTGATTTCTTCTAACTGTTTTTCTTGTTTTTGAAATCTTTCGTCCATACTTCTTTCTAGGACGGATTGATCATCAACTTTCCCCTGTTCTCCAATTTCTGCGTCTTTGTTTCTTGGGGAATTAATGATTAAATCCTGCATTTTCTAGAGAAAAAATGTTGATTAAAAGATGTGTAACTAAAAGATTTGCGAAAAATCTGTTCGGAGATATAAATTGCTCTCCTAATAGCTTTAAATATTCAACCTGCATTTCATTCAAAAGCCTCTCTTTCAACTCTTCAATCCCACTCTCATGAACCTGTCCCTTAAGAGTATGCCATTGAATTTGAAGCTCCTCTCTCATCCTACTGACACTTCGCTCAGCCTCTTCAATTGAAACTGTTGTAATGGGGTTGGCAGTTCTAAAAGAACTTTTTCTGCTGGAATCCCCAGACGAATTTTTTTCAATAGAAAAACTTGCTCTTCTTTCCTGAAACTCCTTGTCTCGATTTTCTGAAACGGCTCTTATAGTGGAAAGAATCTCATCGTAATGCTGATTTTGTCTGGCAATAGATTTTTGCTCTAGATATTTTTCTACCAATTCGCTTACAGTATGCAGATCTATTCTGTGTGAAGTCAAAATACTCTTATCCATTGGCTCTTCAATTGAATCATTAATAATCTCATTCCCGTCTTCTGCAGGCTGTTCGTTGGTCTTTGATTTCTCATGGTGATTGATTGCTGCCGTCGTAGCGTCAGCCCGCATTTCTGCTTCAGTCTGAGTAGCCGCTGTAATTGCCCCTGATTTAACACCAGTTTCACCATCACTGTTCGAGTAGGCCATCGGGAATGTTTGCTGAATGGGAAATCCTACATTTGGGAAATTGTGAAAGGATCTCGGAAATACAGACTGAATAGGAAGACCTTGATGTCTTCGTTGCATATGGGCATAGAGGTAACTTCCAGTTAAAAATTTCTTCGAGCAGTACGGACACTAACAAATGGAAAAGCAAACAGGAAATCATTCGTAAGAACTGTCAAAAACTTATTTTCCTCAAGTAAAATTGAATTATGGTTGAAGTGCGCTAGGTCGATCCTAGTATTATTTCTTTGTAAATGTTTCTCATAAATCTGGTGTGCTGAGAAGATTTAAAGTTAAAACTTTTCTACTCTTATACTTAATATATACTTCCAGTTACGCATTATATATCTATTTTCTATCTGAGGTCTACTAAATAATTCGAAGAGTATACAGTGATCATTGTGTAAATACGTATTCTCACCTGATCAAACTCATCTTTTTCTTCGCCTAGCAAGACTTCACTCTGAGTTGATGCTAGAAGTTCTTTTCTCTTACGCAATTCCTTTTTCGCAGCCATGAGATTCAACTTGAGATTTTCAATTTGTTCTAAGTAAGTTTTCGTTGCGACTTCCAGCTCCTGGCAACGCGACTGTAGCTCTTCTTCCCTGTCTTTGTTAGCCTCCTGGCTGTTGACCAAATATTCCATAAGAATCTGCGATATGCGAAATACCTTGATAAATCCTGGATCTGTCTTCTCTTGATTGAATTCAGACTCCGGATGACAAAATGTTATTTGATTTAGGAGTTCTTTTAGTTGCTCCCAATCTGACTCTTGAAACACTTTGTCGATGTCTAGAGAAGCTTTCGTAAGTCAACAAACCAACAGAGCGACAAGACAAACCATTAGTTTCATCATTTATTTCCTTTCCATTATATCCCTACTTCCTATGCCTTACTCATCTTATTGTTTGTCGGTATATAAAATGTGATTTCATTTCTACACAATGTTTGAAAAACTCCAATTGAAATGACTTGTTACATTTTGACTTACCCACTTTTCTCCAATCTAGTCTTTCCGATTTTCTTGGGAAGGACTTAATGAAATTTCCTACTTTTTCAGGCTTCATCTTTCTGCCATAAAGATATGGTTTCTTGCACGTGTTGCTATATTCAATGTTGTAGAATTGTATTGATATGCTTCACATAATGATGTGTTCCTTCGCAATTTGAGATTTTTGTTATGCATGCCTGGCCTTCTATAGCCAAGTAAAGTTTTCGGGTTTAGTGTCTAGAGAAAATATTAATTATTATTTACACACAAGTTTTACTTTGTTTGTACAAGTGGTAATGTAATCACGAAGAAGTTTGTTTGACTGAAAAGATTTTAGAACAGCTATTATTGGATTAAGTAGCAGAGATTATTATTTTAGCACATACCTATATTATGTAGATAGAACTGCTAACAAGAATTCCGATATTTGTCTTTGCAATGTTGTATTTACCTTTACTTTTCTAGAGGTAGATTTTACACTTTTATAAATGCAGACTAGCAGAAGAAGTATCTCTGCAATTTACAACTGTTATAAAGTTATAATCATGTAATTTTGGAGCTCGTTCATTCTTTGGTGTTTGAAATGGTTTGGACTGGCTGGAGAGACATGTTTGTCATTTTTTTTGCAGAGTCTGACGTCGTGCCGTCTGCCAAGTGCCGACTGTGAATGTTTGGTAACGAGTAACCATAGATGCATTGATCATTGGTTTTCCTCATCCCGTGCCCGTATGATTACAATCATACCCTTTCGCATGTCTAATGTCTAATCGTATACTAGAATGAACGTTTACATGCACCTTCATCACTTTATATTTTAATTTTAGTTGGATTAGGATCTGAATCTGAATTAATTATGCAAAATTTTAAATGAACGAAATATTTCTGTAGTATTTCATCTGCAAAAACATTAAAATTAAAAAACATTAAAAAATTAAAAACTCAATTAAAACTTTAAATTTCATTAAAAACTCAACCCTTGACTCTTGTACAAATAAAACCAGGCTTTTGAAGATTATTAAATATTTATATACATTTACTTAAGTATTAGTTTCTTTTAGTCTCTTTTAGTAAGTTTTAGCTATCAAAATTTAACAAATACCTATGATAAAAATAATTTCCATTACAAATTACATTAAATTGTAATAATAGAGGAAAAATGTTTAGCTGAAAGCTGCAATGGTCTTTTACATGAATTATCTATTTAATATGCAGTTTCATCTGGTAATGGCCATGGGAATTTGAAATATGCATAACGCTGGCAAATGGCATATTGTAAGATCAATACTCATACAAACTAGTAGAAATATATTATACTAACATAGCTATATTATATCTCTGAAGATCCGATGTTACATATTACAGGAGGAATCATGATGAGTTCTTTGAATGCTTTCATTAACCCTCTTGCCGTATAAACTGCCACATCACGGCTCTAGCATCTAGTCACTTAGGCCCAATCGTGGCAAATTAACTGCAAAAATTATGATTCATTTAATTGTAATCATCAGTATGAAAATGAAAGTTAACACAAGTCTTATAGCATTATTCGAATAAGCATCAGACATGATGCTGCAAAAGATAACTTTTATTAACCAATATCAGTAATGCAATTTAAAATAACACAATAACTACAAAACATGCTTTAAACTAGTATCTGAAAACCTCATTTACTACAATCTACAAACTTACCAAATATTATGGTTTGCTACAGAAATGAATAATAGTAAATCAGTAGTAGATATCAATAATGTTGCATTTGTCGTGCCTAGAGTTTTGTGTGGTAACATTAACAATAGCTATTTTCTTTACCTTATTAAATTATGTCGAATTATCACTTGATATTGTATTAATATCTCCGGAGGAAAGGTTCTTACATGATTTTATAGGTATAATAGTGCATATTGCTAATTATATAAAGGCTTAACCACGCGTAATAAGTAGAATGATCTGTAACACTTACTAAGGCACATTTTATTTATGTCTTAAATTGTAACAATTCCATTTTGTTCCCAGCATTTCGTATATCTTAATTCCATATATATGAGTAATATAAGTATAGCATTTATATTTATATAGTTGTTTACAATGACATTATTAAGATTAAGTATGTTTAGGTAATACTTTAATTACCTTTTTGTCACGATTAAATTTCCATATTCTATTTAGGTATCAAATTTCGAGCAATAGCAATAATGAGAAAAATATTTACTTTCACAGATGTGGTTTGATATTCAGATTAATCGGATATAAATAGGAATACGCACGCATTTAGTCAGAAAAGGTTGACAACAGAGCTATGTCATAACAGTTTAGCGTATGTCAGAAAATATTAATGTAATACATTTTGGCTTAATACTTGTTTAATTTTAGTCATGCAACTTTATGCTGCGTATTGCATTGGTAAATGTTTTTGAATGCGTGGCATACGTCAGTAACGTACCTACCTGTGTGATGTGAACTCTATAACCTGTAGTCTTTGTACCCACTCAGAGTCAGTACACATTTAAAAACTACAGGTGTGGCTTTTTTCATTGTAAATATTTTTGTAAGTATTTGAAAAGTCAAGTATTTTGGCGTAATTGAGCGACTTGATCTGTGAATTTTTCTTACGTATTTGCTTTTCTTTAATTTCTGACTAGAATAGTAATGACCTGATTTTACTCTTTCAACAATCAATTGTTTTCAATGTGTTCAATTTCCGTTAAAATAGTTCGAATTTGAGATACAATAAACGAATAGCACGTGTGTAAATCTGCCTTATACATACTTAAAGAAAGTTAAGTTAGCAATTCATGAGCAAAGCTTCTAGAGTGAAGTTGCTTAACATGCGTTCAACAATCTGAACAGCTCAATGCTCATTTATTGATTTCATCAGTATTGGTATTAATTATGTAGTTCGCTTATTAAGACATGACATTAAGTATTAAATTGAAATAAGATTTGTTCAAGACTCAAGACTAAGTATAAGGTAGTTTTTAGTCTTAATTAAAGCAAGTGAAAGCTTACAGTGCCTTTTACATGAATAGACACCATAATGGAAGGCTTATTGATTGTAATAAGTTAGTAGTTTATAACTAGCGGCTGAGATGAAACAGTAAAGGCTAAATTATTGATTCAAAGATGAATTATTCGTATCTACAGCGAAAATGTGCTTGTTTTTGATTGCTGTTCTGATGAAGCTCTACTTTTCCCAATCTTTGCCGATTTCAAATTTCCATTCCCACTTGAGATGAATATTCTTGTCATCATCGGTGAAAGTAGACGAAACGGAGTAGTCTCCTCGGTATAACATTCCTGAGGGGGCCTCTTCTTGTGGGGTAGTGTAACTTTGCCACTCTGTTTTCGGAGCATAACTTCCAACCATATGGGTCATTGTGTCCACTAAAATTTTCAAAAGTAATAATATGGATTAACTTTTTCAGTGCTTTAGTTTAGTTAAGTTTAGTTCACACTCTTAGTGCTACTTATGCTGACAAATAATTAAAAAGTATGTTTTACCAGTGATTCCCTTCCTAGAAGTTTTTTGCACATACTTCAATCCATGGACAATTTCTCTTTGAACCAAAAAGTCAATTCGGATCTTATACGGAATGCCCTCTTTAATTCGGAACTTTTGCTCTTTTAACTTTGTAATATCGCCGGTAAGATCCAGTTCTTTGTCTGGCATATCTTGCACGACTAATGCAAGTCGTTTGACGATGACTTTTCTTGGATCATCAGGATCTGGCCAAATAAATTCATTTTGATGACGTACAATGAACCTTGATAATATAACTTGTTTTTCTATTTCAAAAAAGTCTTACCAACGATGACATTTCCAGTAGTGGCAACTTGACCCAAAAGCGCTTCTTTGTATCGTCGAAGACTTTCATCTTCTTTATCAGTCTCCAGAATTTCCTCGATAGTTTTCTGAGGAGGTGGCTTGTAGTTAGGATCAACATCATCAGTTCCTAGGTCATCATGAGCAGTATTTTCCTCAGTAGACATCGTGAAATTGTTGTCTTCTAGAAAATTGTCTTTATATCTGAAAATAACAGAAAGTAATAATATAACTGGCTGTTATAACTATGAATTAGCAATAAAACACTCTCTCTACTGTCTATGCGCCTGGCAAATGTCACTGTCACCGGCTTTTCCCGATATACAAGCCCACTCAGACTGTTAATCTATTAGTAGTTTATTTGATGTGACGTGTAATTTGGCAAATTGACAGCTATTAGTATTGACAATGACAAGTAAAATGTTTATTATCTTAGCATACCTGTATTCACTTACGTGCTTTCAACAAACAAGGGTACTTAAAAGAAATCCTTGTCAAAACAAATAAGTATGTGAAAAATAAGAAAGTAAAAAAGGAAGATGCAGAAATGCTAATGAGTGTGTGTGTATGGTTGGTGAATGGTGAATACCTAGGCCGTATAGGTTTGACTTGACTGCAACTTGTAGAAACTTCAATGAACAGATAGCACCTGAATTCTAGGCGTGGGTTTTCGGATCCCCTTCCTCCTTTCGGAAGTCTGTCGACTCTATGATAAGATAGATCTAATGGTTTTCAGAGCTGAACACATTTGGCAACACTAGGACATGACTTAGGGAGAATTTGTAACTCACTCGAGGAAAACATTCTGTAGCAACCTCTGTGTAAATGCATATGGTTAGACAAACATTCTCTGCTGACGACTGGATCCTTTCATGTAGGTACCAAGTGGGTTGTAGTAGTTGTGGGAGAATATCTGTGACTGTGAAGCACATGATAGAGAGCAGGAAACAACAAAGTATAATAAATTTTAAACTGATTTTTAACCTAGGTACTTTACTGCGGTTCAACGCTGACAAGCTGATCGGTTTTGGTGTTCTGAACGTCTGAACAACATTCGTCTTTAAGCAACTATACGTAATACGTAAGTGTAAGCTATTTTTATTTAACTATTTGTTTTATCAAAGAATTACTGCAGTATACAAAATGACAAAATCATAACATTAATGTAGCTTGAGAAACTTTAGGGTTTTGCTTTGTGTCGTATGACGCAGTTAGGGAAAAGTATTGCAATACTAAATTACTAATTGATTCCTTACAATGTTATTAACTTTCAGTCTAATTGGATTTCTATATGCAGATAAAGGATAGAATTCATAAGAAAATGCAAGTCAAAGGACAGGATGACTACGAGTAAAGCTTAATACTATGGACAGCGACGACAATCCGACTTCTACTAATTCTACTAAAGAAGAGCAGTCAGACGATAATTCTGGAACACAGAAAGATAAAGACAATACTGTTGAGTCAGCAAACCCTTTGACAGAAGAAAAAGGTTCAGTCCCTGAAACACCGAAATCATCAAAAAAATTGGAGAAAAGTACGTCATTATTTAAACACTAATATTTTTTAATATCATATGATCAATGATACCTACGCCTACAAGACTCGGAATTAAGCTTACAATTACAATGTCCAAGATTTTTATTTGCAGAGATGATGAATACAGTATTAGGACAGTCGTCTATCGTTTTACAGTTTTGGGTTAAAATAACCCAATATGACAATTAAGTTTCTATTTCATTGATTGACGAAAGAGATACAAGTACAGAGTATCATTTCACGCAAATACTTTTGTTTTATTGTAGTAAATTGATAAGGATAGTAGCAAGTTAATGACAATAAATTCAATGTTACATAGACTTTAGTTTCTTAAGAATACTGCATCAGTCTAATACATTTCATTTTAGTAAAATAGTACATTTTTATCTTTGTTATTCAAATAATACTGCTGTATTCGAACTGTGAGATCGACTTCATTAGCTCTGCCAATTAAATCATTACTTTTGATTTTATAACTCTTGGTGAAATCAAAGCAAAGGCAAACTGACAATTGTTTTGTGTTTTAAATAGTAAATGTAATTCTCAAGCCAGTTGGGGATGCTCCTATTTTAAAACAAAAGCTGTGGGCAGTAGATCCTGATAAGCAAGTTTCCGGAATTATCCAGTTCATTAAAAAGTATTTAAAAATTACTAGCGAGGGCGGTTTGGTAAGCTATTCTCCATTTCCGTATTTTACCACTAACATTATTAGATATCGTGACTGTTTTTATGACTATTATGAGTATACCATTATTAGCAAAAAATCTAGTGCAATCACTACTAATGTGTGTACAATGACCTTTGCACATAGTTTTAATGTGTCTCTATCTCTGACGTGTTTCATGTTTTATTATTACAGTTTGTATTTGTAAATCAAGCCTTTGCTCCATCCCCAGACCAACTTATAAGAAATTTATACGAGTGCTTTGGCTCGGACGGAAAATTAGTTTTACATTACAGTACTACGACGGCTTGGGGATAACGTTATCGTAAAATACTGCCCAGTTCTCATATTGTGTTGGAGTTGGCGATATTTTAAATACACAGCACTCCAGAAACTTTACAAATAATCCAAGGTAGTAATATCATTTTTCAATTCTTTTATAGAACATAATAATGTAGACTAGTGATGTAGTTATGTCTACATGACTGATTTGTGTCTACCGGTCATAATATTTTATTAACATAAAAAGCACGAGTATTATCATTGCAAAAGCAAACTACTTCCTGTAGAAACCATAATATAACATTATACATGTACTACTGACTAGAGGTACTAAGTAATGCAGAGCTAATAGCGAATGTGTTCTGCTACCAATCGATCGATATTTATTTATTTAATATCGAAGTAATAGTAGTTTCCCATGATGCTAGTAACGAAGAGAAAACTTACGATACGATTACGATATATATTATACTTATACTGTTGATAGCTTTTAGCGTAGCAAACTCGCAAAGTTATTACGTTAGACAAAAGAAGGGGAACTAGAGACAGCTCAGCGGAGTTCGTTGGTGAATGTGGCAACTTCTAGAATGACTAAGGAAACTTCTCAGACCTTCATGATGATGACTTGCAATAATTTTAGGCTAATCTTTCACCATTTTGGCCCGCTTAATCTACCACAATCAATTCCAAAATTCTTGATAATTTTGCTGTCATTATTTAATTGAAAGTACTATTTTTTGCTAGTAATTTTATTTGCATTTGTTCAATGAAAGTTGGACCTAAATTTTATTTTCACATAGCCCCATTGTGTTGCAAACAGTTCGTTGTTGTTTTGCCGTAAAAGGATCGCTTTAAACTACCCTGTGTACCTTACAGTTACACATTCATGTCTTACGACGGATCATCTAATAATCGAGGAAAAGATTCAAACCAAAGGGTAGGAAGAGTGAAACAAATAGAAAAAGAACATGTTATTTGTGCTTTACTGCAGTTTTTGTTTTAAACATAAGTACTGATTATAAATCATTTAACATTTTGAGTACTCTAATATCAAGAATTTTTTAACAGAGAATGCATCTTCCAAATATGCACGGAAGTCGAGATATAGATCTGTCTGGACATATTGCTGGAATGGATGTTATGTCTGATGATGAACTTGTTACGATATCTGTACGAGACCTGAATAGAACACTAAAGATGCGGGGACTGTCTAGAGATGATATTATTCGAATGAAGCAAAGAAGGCGAACTCTTAAAAACAGAGGCTACGCCGCAAGGTACAACATTGGCAGAGTTTATCTATTGATTGATCTCATAATACAAATTATATTTATTCTTTAATCTTTACTAGTGTAAGAATTAAATGCTCTCACTTCTATAGTTCGATAAATGCTATATTAGTTAATAATTTTTTTCGTTGGGGTTTTTTATCACAGTTGTCGTGTTAAGCGTATTGAGCAGAGGGAAATTCTTGATGGTGATAAAAATTTGGAACAAACTGACATTGAATCGATGATAGCAGCAAATCAATCCGTCAGAGATGAAGTTGAATCTTTGCAATCAAAGTTTGATGCTCTCCGTAAATTCGCTATACAGAAAAAAATCCCACTACCATATGATTTTTGAATTCGTAAAAGCAACACATAATAATTTAATTACAAATAAGCAGCTATAAAGTCTGCTTCACAAGTTTTTGTATGCATTCATTAAACTTAGGACTTACCGGTTATTAACAATCCCTTTTAGGAGAGTTAGGTTTGCGTGAAGATTTCTTTTTAGTGTTTTGGCAAGGATTTTCTAAGTTTCTGATAGCTTCTCTAGATAAATTGTCAGCAAATCGAACCGGCTCCGGTACCCGAAACTTGCAACAGGACATTACAACGTCACGGGCAGTTTCCAAGTTAATTTTGTGTCCAATTGATATATACATAGGATTTTTAGTCTTTTCAGCAGTTTTTAAAGCCTGTTTGTAAATGTATATCAAAAATATTAACGTTAAGAAACTATGCAGTGATAATTTAATCTATAATTCTACGTTTCATTTATTTGAAATATACGTATGTACATTTACTCTCTATCGTTAAAAAGTAATAAACGTTTGTACAGTTATATATTATCGTAAAAACAATTGGTTTGGACATTTTAAAAAAAATATGTTTAATGTGTTGTATTTACCATTCCTAAGATGCAATTTTCTTCATCTCTAATTAAAATGTAATCTCCTGGATTCGGCATATTTTGAAGGTCGTGTCTTGTGCATGAAATACCTTCCAGCTGATGCAAATTCTTGGCTACTCCTATAGTAGGTATAGACGTTTTGTAGCCTATGTGACATGCGGAGCCACTTCTCTGTGGATGTAAAAGGCCATTGGCATCTACTAGAAGAACATCTGGTTGTAGAGAAGGATCATCCTCAATTATTTTCTTTAAAACGCTCACTAGTGGATCCGACTCCCGGAATGCCAAGAAACCTTGTATAAATAAATTTTTGTTAGTACTCAAAAGATAATATTATTACATAATATTAACAATGTTCAGGCGAATGTCTCAGAACATACAAACCTGGAACATAAGGACTTTCCAATCGTACTGTTTCAATTTTTTCTTTTACAATTTTCATGGAAGGGTAATCACATATGACAACAGCTGCGAAAGCGTCACAGGAGTCCTTGTCGTGTGCTTCAACGGGATATGATATGTCCAATCCAGCTACTAGTTTCAACTTACTTGATTGAAAAAAAAATTGGGTGGATTAGGTTAGCGTAAGATCTTTGCATATTATTGCATGCATCACATTTGTATATTTTATAATAGATAGGTACATATTTTTATCAGATACCTTAAATCATTCTGCCAGGGTTCTGTATTTTCTAATATCAGTTTGTTCTTCAACTCATTTTGAATGCTTTCCCATTTATTCAACAATTCTGAATCGACTGCTGCTCTGGCCCGAGAAGTAATCGGTGAAGCCGCAGCTCCAACGGTCTTATTAGATGTATCCATAATACTGACAATGAGTTTGATAGTCCTGAAACATCCAGGTCATTAACGAATGTTAGGTGTAAAATATAATTTTTACTTTTAAAAAATATTTTGCTCATTTCAGGTTGTTTTATATCATTTTACATTTTTCAGTTTTGTTCATGTACAATGAAATTGTACATGAGCGATGTGGGTTATAATTTATACTATACCATACATAAGTCAACTACTATTATATTATGCATATTATACTGATACCTTACATTCACACTACTACTACCTACTACAATCACAAACGGTTTGTCATATTATGACTATGTATAGAAATGCTAACTTTCAGTGTTAGATCTTCTGGGTATCATTTATTTATTACCTATTTAGTGCTTAAGTAGTGTTATGTCAATTTGAATTATGGAAGGTCATAGTCATCATAGTCATTAATTAATTAGTTATTGGCCTTCGCTGTTACTAATTGAGAGTAGCGTCCTTGGGCATGGGCATACTAAATACTTATGAAATATTTTGGTAGGAGAAAATAGAGAAATGTCAATGCCTGAGATATCTCTAACATACCATCAGAAATTATATACAGGGAACATATTATAGGACTTTTGACTTTCACTCGAAAGTAACATCATATTATAGGGAAGGGGCAAGGGGGTACTACTGTCAGAATAGACTAAACACCAAAATGTAGATAGTATCTGCATGGCATAATCGTAAGCTACATTGAATGTCGTAAACTCTAATTTGCATTATCGTAAATTACAATGAAGGTGTCGTAAACTCCCACAGACACTGTAGTCAACTGCTAGTGGACTTATCCTAAAATGTTTAATATCATCATGTACTGGCACTGGGATGTTTGTCTATGTTTTTGGCACCTAACGCAAATGTTTACGAAACTGATATTGAAATTTTACGATAATGCCATTTTTGTTTACGAAAAAACAATGTCATGTTTACGAATGTGCTGTTAATGAGTTCTTCGTATACCCCCTGCGTAGATATCCATTAGTTTATAAGCGAATTGTATACAGCAGGCAGTTTTGTGTCATAGTCGATACCTGTAAATCGGTAAGTACTTATGGTCCCTGCAAGACTATGAGGAAATCAATTAACAGTGTAAGAGAATGGTAAATAAGGAATTGGTTGGAGGCATAATAATATAATTTAGGATTGAAGAGCAGAAGTCTTAAGTTCTACCTTGTATATTATTAATATTATTATACCTTCTCCTGAACATCCAGGGAACAATAATGCTCCTCCGTAGAGTTAGTTAGTAGTAGTAGTAGCAGGGAACAAAGCACTACTGTGCTATTCGTCTATCTGCATTTCTTTCAGAATGTGACTGGAAAGAGCAGCAGACAGCGACAGCGCATTTATTTCTTGGTCTTGGTATCGTGCAGTGCTACCTACCACTGTCAAATTGTTCAGAATATAAAAAGCACCTAATTCAGTTTCAGTTCGGCCTTCCAGCACAGAATCAGAACTCTTGAGCTACTTTTCACATAAGAACTGCATACAGAGCAAAGTTACGTGAGCACAAGCAGAATCCATATGTAACTAAAGTATGTAGCATATATCTAGGACTTTCCAAGTGAACTTCAACAAGAACTCCTATTCACGATTCACGATAGAACGAAAACTTGCTTTCTAGTTGCGGCGGTTATAGTGAAAGGAATACGAATGGGCTCGACCCAGCCTGGAGGATCAGCAGGACCAAGGCTATGTCTGGTCTTCCTGCTGATGTAGAATCGGAGAAAGAAGATTCCAAGTCGAACTTACGCTTCTGTCTGTCTGTTTCGTACAGATGAATGCATCCACTTCCAGATTCACGTATACGCGCAGAGAAAGATGGAACTTTCCCAGTGTCAAAGTCAAATCATAGCACGGTACTGTTACTCTGTATATACTATTAGTAGGGAGCAGTAGTTATAGGACAAATAGACCAACCCGAGTCAACACTACCCGTCTAGAGGAGGAACATTATTATACCCGCATAGTACACTAGCAGAATTGGGAACACTCATGGACTCATGGCCATGGCAGAGAAGTTCACCTCCGAAGTAGGTCAGCTCAGCATTGAAAATTGAAAGACCTAATTTTAAATAGTGTGAAAGCACTTTAGTAACTTCAGACTTTAATATCCTATAATTGTCAGTTAATTCACCCAGTTGAGATTTGAGATAAAAACAAGTCCAAAAATACGAACCTTACAGATTATAATAAACCACTTCGCCAAAAATAGGAACTTTTAAATTACCACTCCTCCACCTGAACTATTTTCAAACTAATGACAGTAGTTATTTGCACTTTCTCCATTGATAGTTGCTTTGGGAAGATAATGACATTTAATTGACGTGATAATAGAAAGAAAAGTAATAAAGTTTCACAGAGTATCTCATTAAGTACTATTACCAGAAGAAATATCCATTTACAACTTACGTGTAGGTACATTAATCCACCTAATAGCTTTAAAATTAAGTAGGTTGCGGTTGCGACCGTGTGAGAATCAGCTGAAAGCTGAAACAGCAAATTAAACAGTTTTGTTCACTTTCACGAATCAAATCTCGTTCATTATGTCCGTCGAAGTTTTTCATGGAACTTGGAAGGTAATGCATACACTGCAAATGACACAATAAAACTTTTCTTTAATAAAAATTAACTCTTATAGTTGCATGTGTTTCAATGGTTTTGTTTCGCAGATAGTGGAATGTGTCAACATATCCAACTCACGACTAGCCCCTCCAGCAGAAATCGATGGGTAAGTACTTAATTTTTGTTTAGGCTGTCACATAGTTGTTTCTTGGTGCACTGCGTATAAATGCATGTAAAAGTAAATATTAAAGACGATTTATTTTTTCTTCCTCAGAGCAATATTTGTATTACAAGAAAATGGAGAGATTCGTTGGGATCTTTCTCCACCGACCGTGGATAAAGATTTTCCACTATTCCAATGTGACTGCTATGAAGTCATTCACACCTTTGTTGGAGTCTGCATCCAGATGGGGGCTGTGTCAGGACACATGTTTGAATTTTGGATTGACCGTCCCATTCCCAGAGACTTAATGCTTCTGACATTTGAAGGATGGTGTATGATCCAGTGTCAACAAATCAATGCAATTCAACCTCCTTTGGATTTCCCCTTCTCGTTTCTACCAGCATTTACTGATGGATATTTTTCGGATTTGCAAATGCCTCGGGCGGATGAAACCCAGGTATCTTCTGGGGAAGATTTTACAGCGTTGACGAAAAAAGCTTTGACTAAAGAGGTAATTCCACCCTTAATTTTTTTTTAATTGGGAATTTTTATACGAATATTCTATTTATCTTGTTTAGTGAGCGTGTAATTTAGAAATCGTAGTTGGATCTTAAGTAAAATGGTTATATTAAATTAATATTGCTTTCGTAACAGTTCAAGATTCATTCTGTGGTAATGGAACTGAGCAATGCAAAAATTGACGAGTTGGATGGACTTCCTGAGGATGTGTTAGAGACTGTTTTGCATTTCCTCTACTCTCAAAGTCTTCCTCTGACTTTGTCTAATGAGACAGCCAACAGGTGTATTACAATGGCCCCAGAGAGTATGGCCGATTTGATTCAAATGTGCCGTGATTATCTTCATAGAACTTCTTTGAAACAAAGTAAGCAAAAATGAAATTAGTTTTACAAGAGTTTGTTCCTTTTAATGAGTAATGTATGTATTTCGATGTGTTTTCTTTTGCAGAAATTGTTAAGCTTGTGAATGAAGTCCACTCTTGCGCTGAGTCGATGACCGCAGCATTTCATGAAAATTCTGTGACAAGCCCTTCACGATTTTGTTATGTGATTAAATTAGCTTTAAGACATGCAGCAGTAGCATTTATGAAGTTAGTGGAGCTATGCGTTCTCTATGGGGAAGAAGCTCCGCTGCTGAATCGAAATGAACGACTCGAAATTCTCCGGTATGCAAAAACAAGATTGCCAATATTCCTAACGCAGTTTGTCGCCCTCCTTCGAAATATAAAGAGCGATTTTTCAACCGTGAAGCCAGCAGATAGAAACGATATTGCTGCTCATGTCGCACCCGAAATAGAAACTTTGCTGGAATCCTTGTCCAATTTAATGAGAGAAGCAAGGGACGCTTGTAATGAGATTTGGATTCGATGGTCCAATCTTCATGCCAATTCAAATAACGGTTATGGTCTGTGGGGCCATGAAAGTTACGGAAATGGACAGAATCATAACAATGGTCCTGGTTATGTTCCTGGAAATAGCAATAACAGTTCCAGAGGAGATATGTCGCCTGCCGAGAAAAATTTAACGGAGACTGTTTTCCTAATATTCAGAAAGAGGGAAATTGTTAAACTACACAGTGTGCAAGGGCAAGTCGCTGCCATACATTTGTACCTGGCTCAGAAAAAGTAAGCCAGTTATCATTGATTGACCACTTTGGTCTAAGTATAGTATTATTATATTCAATAAGTATGTCCATGTCCAATGTGTTTGTTATAAAGTGAATGTTTCTTCGAATAGAGAAAATTTTGAAGAGATGACTGCCGCTGTGAAGATACGCTGTGTTTCTCGCAATCTAGAACAACTGCTAGAAGAACTTCCAGTATTTCTTCTGCGAATCGAAGAAATAATGATTGCTTTCGACGATAGGTTTCAATGGAAGGACTTTAAATTTTGTTTGCAGTTGGCTATATCTCAAGTCGTAAGTAGAATACGTGATATATAATATATGAAATATTATTGCTGGCTAGATATTAAAATTTACACATTATTTTTTCAATTCCAGTGCCAAACTGTACATCATTTACAAAAGGAAAGAGATCGTCTCCAAAGATTTTTACTCAGCTTAACAGACTTGGTGCAAAGGGATGAGTTTCACCAGAGTTTAATTAACCTGAAGCTATTAGGTGTCCCTCCAACCGAATCTTCTGCTGAAGATTCATCGGGAAGCACTGAAAAAGCTTGTTCGGATGCAGGAAAAGCATCTGGATCTGGTCTTGCAGATTCTACAAGTATTACTACCGAATCTACAAAAGATGTTTCTACTTTTAGTCAGAAAGCAGAAGTATCAGTCCTCGCAGGAATCAAAAACTTGAACTTAAATGCAAATAAAGAACTTCCACTTCCAGGCTGGAAGGACACTTTTGGAATGAGCTCTGATTTTGCGACTAACGATGTAAGTGTATTTTAAATGAAGTGATGAAAATCAAAAGAAATATTATCTAATAATATATGTATTCTTATGCAGCTGAATTTGGTTGAAAATCTGTGCACGCCAAAAAGGTCAAAGGATAGCATATTAGCCCAAAATTGTGTTAAATTGTTTGACTCTAGTTCGCATTCTGACATGGTATTTGAAATTGTACAAGGTACGTCTATCAATTTTTTCCTTAGCATTAAACTAGCTTTAGTATTTGTGTAATTGTTGTTTTCCCATTGTTGCTTAACTTGGAATTCTTTTTTCATTCAATGTGTATGACATTGATGATATTGAGCAGAGTGATATGATAAATGGCGATCAATAACTAAAGACAAAATTGTTTGTAAATAGATGCCGAAAGATTGGAAATCCCATCTCATCGTGTGATATTAGCTGCAAGATGCGATTGGTTTCGAAGGGCTTTACTTTCTGGGATGAAAGAATCAATCCAAAAGTATATTATTCTTATATGCAATAATATTTTAACTGCATTTTTAAGTCCGCCTAATGTAATATGAATGTAAAAAATCCTTTTATGCTGAAATCTCACTTATAAAGATATCACAAATGTATGTATTTGAAATTAATCTATTTTTAGGAGGATCGTTATTCACGATAGTTCCATTAGCGTGTTTCAACTCTTTCTTAAGTATATTTATTCGGGACAAATTGACTCGGAAGTGACCTTAGAAACTCTTGCAGAACTAATTGCCCTATCGGACAGGTATGAAAATGTCTACTTCTCCATAAAAATGGTGTCATTTTCATATGGTAGAGTAAATTGTCTGATGGCTAAATATATTTGAAAATATTGAATGCAGATACGAGATGGATGCTTTGAAATTATCTTGTGAACAAGAATTGGCTGTGCGACACTTGGATGAGAATTCTGTCATTTTCCTGTTGTCCATGGCTGACCAATATAATGCTCGCAATCTAAGAGTAAAAATACAATATTATAACATATTTATATCTATATCCACTGTTCATTCACCTTGTTTCATTGCTGTTTAAATGATATTATCATGCAAACTAATGGTAATTTACTAGAGATAATTATGGAAGATGGATCTATTCTAATTGTGGGTTTAATGAACTATAGGGAGCCTGTATGGAATACATCGCAGCCAATCCAGGGATAATGGCCCGAGAGTTATTTGAAGAATTGAGTCCAGAATTGCAAATGGAAGTTTACGATATTACAATGTGGTCGAAGCCTAAGTAAGTTAAAGTCAATAGTCAGTTCATACTTATTATAAAATTCAAATGAAATTAATCGTTGCTATCTCTCGATAATTGAACGTTCCTGAATATGAATGTTTTTGTAATTTTTAGCCGTAAAGTATTTTCAACCCCCGATGAGCTTTTGAGCTGTCCTCGGTACATGCTAGTACCGGATTCACCTTCTTCATCCTCATCGTCAACTTCATCATCGCCAACATTCGGTCGTCGACGCCATATGCACTCGAATTCGAACGAGGCATCAAACGCAAACCGTAATTTGGATGGTGATGAAACGACACCGATAGTGTCGTCTTCTCGCTCTTCAGGCTCGCATCACCATCATCACCACCATCACCACCACCACCATCATCACAGGAATAGTAACCATTCTTCTCATGGCAGCAGCAATCATTCGCACGGTCACGGACATAGCCACAGTCATAACCACAGCCACTCCCACGGAGTGTGTCATCCTGGTTCAGGAAACAGCGGAAGCGGGAGTGGAAATCGCTCTCACTCGCACCGACACGGTGGATCTTCCAGCTCTAACAAGCACCACCATGGATCTAGATCGAGTCGGGATTCCCAGACCACTCATTCACACGCCAATCAGAATCACTCATCTCCTGCTCACAGCCAAATAACTCTCAACAGTCAGCAGTTACCAAGTGATTTAAATGGAAGCATTCCTTCTGCCAGGGAATCTGAGGTCAGAAATGCAAATCGGGGAAATCGAGAGAGCATTCCAGCAGGACAGGGGGGTTGTAGCGGAGGCGGAGACACGACCTTCAGCACTGAAGAAATGGAAAGATGTGTCTCTCAGTTGAGGGACGTTCTTGGAGATAATGTTCCTCATGAGCAGTTGGGACGCATCGCTATCGCGGCAGACTTCGATGTCAATCGAGCCTTGAACTTTTTCTTCTCGTCTTAAGAATCTCTCTGCTAGCTCCTCCAAATCTTGTCATACACTTTCAGTTGGCAGTTGCACATTGCAATAAACAACCTCAGCGCATAGATGTCAGAAAACGATTTACCTATCGCAACTCCTAGGGTGCGTTGACCGTGTTGGAGGGAGTAATTCTAAAACTGATGCTAGTAAAGGACTTCTTGTTTTAAATCTCAGCCTATGTACATTACGTAAATAGGTTTATTATAATTCATAGTCCAAATCAGAAGTCAAATCAATTTAAATTAATTGTACTGTGTAGTAGGTTTGGTTGTTGGAAT
The DNA here is from genome assembly GCA_019776445.1 of Tomocerus maximus. Lineage (NCBI taxonomy): Eukaryota > Metazoa > Arthropoda > Collembola > Entomobryomorpha > Tomoceridae > Tomocerus > Tomocerus maximus. The sequence continues at coordinate 22,449 of JABASH010000583.1, forward strand.
CTTTCTGGGAGAAAGTATATAGTTAGTTGGCTTTTTTGATCTGTTATAACAATTAAGTTCCTCATTTGCAAATTAATGCATTGGATAGATAGACTGCGTAGTTGTAATTTAATTACACGTTTTTATTATTGAATATATTATTATAATTAAGCGTATACTCGTCGTAAAATATATACCTATACGATATCTATATGTGCTCGTTTTCTTTGTTCAATGGTGAATAATAAACATCTGAATAATATGTTGATTTTGAAGAGAAACTTGGCGAAGATATCGCTCTTTAAATTAATCTTTTGCATTTTGTTACAAGATACACAAGATATAAATATTTGAACTACGATTTTTTGAACTGACGGAATTATGGTAAGTAGCATAAGAGTGGTATGCGGATCGACGCTTTCAAACTCTCCAGTCTAGCTCGGTCGATTGCACTGGATAGACTAACGAAATTACACTCTCCTCTTTTTCTAGTAGAAGCTCTCTTAGATTTTTCTTTCCTACACTTTTAAACTGACATTTTAACGGCCACAGTAACTGATTTTCAAGATTGATAGCAGTTCAAGAAAGGTGAAAACTCGATACTTATTATTTGAGTTAACTTTCTAGCAAATTATTTATAGCAAATTATTTATAAATTTCAGTTCATGATCTTGATTTTCCATGGTTTAATTGTTTCTTTAAAGGTCCCTAAAATGAATACACATACTTGGACTTTATTTATTGTATTTCGACTACTGACTTTGAACAATGGCCTTTTAGCAGCCGAGTTTGACCTTGAGAGTGGACTAACAAATCATCGTATTCAACGAGATATTTCAGGAAGATATCATCCCGAGGGGGAAGGGCACCATCACCATCACGGACATGATCATGCAGCTGAACACGACCATAGTCACATCCACGCAGATGAACACCGTCACAATCACGATGTCCAAGGAGAAAGCGATACACAATTCAATTATGACACAATTGCTCCAGTTTGTGGATGTGTCGAATTAGGACGTTGTGGAGGCAGAGAGGAGGATCTTGTTACAGAGGAAATTCTTCGAATTACTCCGACTACTTTGGTCTGTGGACAAAAATTTCAAAAATGCTGCAAAAAGGATTACTACGAGAATGGAAAACCGTGGCCAGGAGTTGTGGTGAATTTTTTTGCAAATTTTTTCTGTGTTTCCTTTGTGCATATCAATTTCGAAAATGAGCTAATAACTTTCATGCTATTTTATTACGTTTTCAGGACCTTTACTCACACTTGGCTCCGTGCTTCGCGGAGGAAACTTGTAAACGACCATATGGAAAATACGCAACTGATATCCGAGATTATGGAACTATTCCTCATTGTCCCGGTCACGGCTCTATTCGCTGTTTGGACGGATTTTTAGTGAAGGATGACGCTTCTCTTGTTGCTCCTGTAAGTGAAAACGAATATTTTGTGGGTATTTGGGCTTTTTATAGGGTATAGGTACACAATAATTAAAATGAAATTATTTTGTGCTAAAGGAGAATGGTGGTTTTCAAACTAACGTCGTGACAGTCGTGAATGATGGTTCCCAGACTGTTGTGGAAGATAATTCATTTGATGTCGTAACTCCGGCTGTAGTTCAGCCCGAATCGGTCGTCCCTGAGGAAACCCAAGTACCTTTCACAGACGAAAATGAGGCAGTGGTCCCTATAGTAAGTGAAAATTATGTTGGCATTTTGTAATTTAATATCATGTTATATTTTGGATCATGAGTAAAAGTAAATTATCCTTTGTCAAAGGAGGATGGTGGTTTCCAAACTAATGTCGCTGGTGGTGGTGAGGATAACCAGATCACAGAAGAAACTGAAGGATCAGTATTTCCCAATGAACCTGAGACTAACTTTCAGACGACAGTAGTTCAACCCAACTGTGTCCAGCAACAGCACTGTCGCAAACCATACGGAGCTAATCCGACGGATGTTCGGGACTATGGAACATTTACAAATTGTGAGCAATTTGGATTTGTCCGCTGCTTGGATGACTTCTCTGGCATAACTTTCCCAGTAAGTACTCTTAATTGCATTAATGGAACGTAATTACAAGCATTTCAAAAACATTAATGTATTAAATTATACTTATTGTTAAGGACGAACCAATTCATATTGTTATTCCGATAATTGAAAAGGTGGAACCTGTACCAGTAGTGCCGAATCCAGGAGGTACTGATGTTGATATTCCTAGAACGACGTACGGAGTTCCAGAAGTGCCATATTTCTACACACCTCCTGTCCCAGAACCTCCTCCGACTCCAACACCTCCACCAACAATTCCACCTACCCCTACTCCTACAACTGCTCCTCCTCCTCCTGAAACTACATACTACTATCCCCCTCCTCCACCACCAACTCCTACTCCTACTCCAACTCCTACTCCAACTCCTCCACCTACAATTTACCAACCACCAAGCACTAGCTACAATCCACCAACTCCTAACTACATACCTCCTCTTGAGGAAGTGCCTCTAGAGGAAGTGCCACAGACGTTTGAAGAAGAGCCAAGGATAGAAGAACCTATCGTTCCAGTGACCGAAGTTGAGAGACCAAGACCGGCCTATCCCTACATTCCTCGCCATTATGCATCACACCTTGGATATGGTGGCCTTTATGGGCTTGGTGGCCACTATGGACTTCGTGGTCACTATGGGCATGGGTTCGGTGGCTCTTACGGACTTGGTGGCCACTATGGGCCTGGATTCGGTGTCTCTTACGGACTTGGTGGCGCTGGATTAGGTTTCAGAAAGAGTTTTAGCGTTCAAAAAGGGTTCATTGGTTAGTTATGTTATAGTTGGTAGTATCTCGCTGAATTCCTGCTTTGTTAGTTTAGTAAAATATTTCTAGTGCGAACTTTAACTGACGAAACTGTATCTTTCTTGTGACGTAAATATTTTAACGACAACTTTACTTCTAGTTAATAATAATGATAGACTTGAATGAAAATGACGCATTGTTTGTGATAGTGGCCATTACGAATCGCTTAAGTATAAAAAATTGAACAATTCTGACCATAATAAAAACGTAAAATATCATTATTCAAAATTTTTAAGGTTTCGATTTATTTTAGCACTCGTATGGCTGCATGTACAAATTATAATTTGGATCCTTTTAATTTGGTAACATTTAATTTTGCTAATCATACTATCAAATAATTAATGAATTGCAGTGCATATTCCATGAGCCCACATTTACGCGAATACAAATAAACCCATAATCGGAGTACCATAACATATTAGGTATAGTAAATCACCATTAGTATATATAATTATGAGAAATTATTGAGACTTGTGAAAACGAATATAAAGTTTAGTAGGAGCCGGGCCAGATCATTTCAGTTTAATGTCCATACTTCTGGAACTCCCACTCGCGGTTATCCAACGGACACACTTGACGCGTCTTCAGCCACCGGGATATACAGTGGAAATGGAATGCATGCTGTAAAGTATCATATACAATTGTCACTTAAATATATTGCATAACATATGCATCGAATAGGGCATAGAATTAATATAGTAAGCTAAAAATTAATGACTTAACATTTATGTAAACTCACATTGCAAACTCCCCAAGCAACTGTACACTCTTCGGAAGACGCAGAAGCCTGATTTGCCTGACATTCAATGCATAAATCCATAATATGATTCCTACAAATAGCGCAGTTGTCAACAACGATGTCCCATGCCCATAAGGCCACAGCGCTCCACTAAATAATCACATCATAAATTCATAAGTACCCATTCATTAAATCAGCAGAAAAAAATGTTCCGTCCAATGCATTAATATACTTATACTCCATTATTTGTTATCACACATTCAACATTTTATCGGGAAAAACATTTTGAGTCACCTTTTTCACTTCAAAGCGCTTTTTATCTCCCTTTGATGTAGATGATGAAGGAGCCTCGACCTCTTCCTCATCAACCTCCATCGCTCCTGCAGGATTGGCCATTCTTACAAAATTGAAGAAAACTGAATCTTATGACTTGATAACTCCTTTCAACGATGAAATCTATCAAAAAAAGATACTTATTATATTCAATATTAGAAATTAAAACGCAGAGCAATGACTCGAAAACTGCGGCGCGTGACTTGTTGACAAGGACTAAATCAAGTGGCAAAATATTAGACAAAAAATATTAAAAAATGACAAAAGATGACAAACTGAACACCTTACCTCTCCTCTGCAATCTTATTCGCTATAATGAGCTGTCGGAAAATTTTCCCCTGTTTTCTGAAATTGACAACAACACGGCAATAAAAGTGCAACTTAAAAATAGTGCGCATAGACAGTTCAGTGTTTTGTCTTTTGTCTCCTTCGTAATTATATTTGCGCAGTTTATAGCTATTCACTACCCTATTCCATGTTGACCGAAATTGGCATAGCGAGGAGGCGAATTGAGATTTTTATCCTGCATTTGCAGATTATGCTGATTTTGTTGTCCAATTTTCATTTTGCAAACGGACTATTTACAATTTACATTACATAAATTACATCCATCATCCAGAATCCTGCTGAGAGATCTTAGTAGGGGGTCTGGGATTGGGATATTGCCTGGGTTCTGTCTGGCGATGTCCCGGTGAACATCATAATCATGCATCTTCTATTATGTCTATAATCTCGCTAATAAAATTGTCCTGGATTGAGAATTTAATGGGATTCATGTTAGTACGCAAACGCTGTAGTTTTACATATTTCAGCACCTCTCTCTAGCACATTGCAGTGCTAGGTAGGCAATAATATTCTATAAATGATACAAATATTAACAACGTTGCATCTGTGATTAGCTACAAAAATGAATTATATATATTTATTATTTTGCAGCATGACAAAATGACCTAAACATAACTCTTCTGATCTATTTATTATTGGATATGTATGCCGTTATTGTATTTCTTAGTCTGTCTTTTGTGCAAAAAGAGTGACTTTTTCTGTCTGCAAAGCACTAAGGCTCGTATAATATACTGTATGTAAGTAAAACCATTTATTTTAAGCTAGGTACTACATGCAGGATTTATAATGTTACATTTTTTAAAATGTGAAACTAGTTTAAACAATAAGAACAAAAATTGAATTCTAATTTTGTGCGAGTCCTTTGTAGAAGAGAAACATTTCGCTTAAACTTACATAATGAACTTGAGCTGAAGATGGAGGAGGACCCAAAAACCGCATTTACCCTAACATATTATAATATTATGCTTAAAACATCGGATGTGTATTGGCTGATTTTTCTGGTACTTCTTGTATGACATCCCAATGTTCAAAGATTTTTCCAAGATGAATTCTAAAAACATCTATACAGGACGTCAATTTCCCAACATCACTAGTTGACTTTGTATGGACCCAAACTAAGTCCCCATCAGCACTAATGCGCTGAACGTTGATCGTTTCTCTAGGAGCATTTTTGAACCACTCAGCAGCAGCTTCCTTAAAGGCGTGTCGCCCATCTGCAACGTTTGGATTGTGTTGAATATAAATATCCTTGTTGATATACTTGTCGATCGCACTAACATTTTTGTCGCCAAACACCTCCTGGTAAAAATCTCTGACGAGAATCTTGTTTCTCCGTTCTCTCAGTTCCTTGTAGATGATATCGGAATCACAACTGGTAGATTTTTGCCTATTTGAGTTGGCACGATCGGAGAGATTTCGTTCATGCAACTGCAACAATGTAGGATTATTGTCATTGCACAAAACTGAAATAAAACAATAATAAAATTATTGGTGATATTTATAGAGTTTAATATTTTATTTCCTATTCTGGCTATAATTTTGGAAAATATTTTTCATGTAATCGTCAACTTTCTTCATAGTAATATCAATAAGAGACAAATAATTTATCAAAATTCACTGACAAATCTTATGATCTTATCTTTGTACCTGCTGCAAAGGTCGAAATTGTTCCAAACACTGCAAATGCAAAATAATTCATAATTTATTGTTTAATCTTCGTTAGTGGAACAGTGGAAGGGAGAATTTGAAACCAGACTTATCTACTAGTGGGACAACGGGATAAAATATTACAACAAAAAATGGGTCTCCTTTGACTTATTGAGTTCTCAGACTATGCAAACTTTTAAAAAAAACTCGTTAATGGCTGATTTATATACAATACATGTATATCTTAATTACCTTCAGCCATTTCATTAACCACAGATACGGTAATGATATAATCCTTATTCACATATATTATGTGCAAACATGTGTAATACGCAAATCTCAAGTCATGGCAAGTACTTAGCAGGAAAATAACTGGATGATTACAGCAGTAACCGCAACCGCTAACTTCCCGAGGCCCGAGGTATAGCATGTAGATTTTAAAAGCTAGTGTTTCTTATAAAGCTAAGTATAAGCTAAGTATAGTATTATAAGTATGATGTGGGCATTTATGACGAAGAAAGATGGAATCATAGCTATTATAATATCGGAAATTCGGAAAGTACAAGTACAATTTTTATATTATATCTACAATACCGGCTCATTATAATGATGTATTTTGTTATGCACCTGATTTAAAATCCATCTGCCTTATAAATATGTTGAAATTTTGGTATCAACATCAGCAGATCCAGGTCACTAAACGGTAGCAACATATTACTATACACTGCAAAGATAAACTATAACTTTACTTATTTAGCGGACAAAGCATAGTTTAGTTAGATGACACATTTTTGTCCGTTTTAAAATTAGCAATATGCATCTGATCCTTGATGGATGTTGCAAGTAAAACGAATTAATTACAATCAGTGGGTTGGGTGCAAAAGGTAATCGATTGCTTGAGCTAACATCATTGATACTCAGTTGTTGTTTAACCTACTTTCATTGTCAATCCGGTCTTAGCATACAGGCTTGTCTTTGAATGTTTGAATGATATGGAATGAAAAATGAATTAGCAATTAATATGCATTTGTATGTGCATAGTTATAATGTTACTCTATAATGTACTTTATATGAATAGGTTATGTATAAGGTACTTTATCTTGAAGATGTTCTTAAAGCCGTCTTAAGTACTGGTAGTACAAAAGAGTGAAGTGCAGAAGAAACTGGATTTACACTTAAAACTTACAAGTTTTTGATTTCATACTCTTACATTCGGTATACACATAACGACAATTGATTTCAAACTACTTGTATAATGCGTATTCTGCTGAAGTGACACGAATATTGACGTAAACAATGTTCATACATCAAATTAAGGATGCGATCAGGAGTTAATGTGCATGGTTCAACTTGAAGATCTACATTAGAAGTCTCATTTCCCAAATTCCTACCCTCTCTGTACCACCAAAACCTACTGACCAACTGGTCTTATGATCAGATGTCTACCCCAATGCCTGAATATACTGTTTACTGTAAGCATTCAATGATAATAACGTGATTGTTGACTCTTCTTGAGTCTGTTGCACTTTGCACTGCATGATGTACATTCAGCAAGGTTCTTATTCTCAGAAATTTTCATGAATAGCCGCATGCAGGATCTTCTGAAAGGGTAGAAAAACTTGATTTTAGTTTGAAGTGAAGGGAAAACGCAAAAATAAGTGAGAGCTGCAGAAACTGGTGATACCAATCGTCAATCTCAGTTTTAATACAGTCAGTGAGTTTGTCTGCTTGCACTTTGCACTTGGGAAGAAAAATTTACTTTTCTTTAACGTCAAAAGTCAAAATGAAACCAAAAGTATTTTCAGCATTTATCTTTTCTGTGATTCATCTTTTTTGTACTGTTGGTGTCACTGGAGTAGAAGTAACTATTTATGACAACTTTAGTAAACGAGGTCGGGCTGAATTTTTTCGGATATCAGTAAATTATTTTTATTCAGAAAGTAGAACTGTGGCTATTTTTACTAATATTTATCGTTTTCATCCATATCTTCGTTTCAGGAGAGGAAATTTACATGAACATACAAAACTGCACAAACATGCCACAGGATTGGCATGACAGAGCATCATCTATAAATATCTACGACAGTATTTGCATCAAATTTTTTGAACATGCAGACTGTAAAGGAAAGTACGTAACATTCAGGTCGCAGTACCATGCAGATTATCAAGATAACCTAAAGGATCTCGGCTTTAATGACGTTATTAGTTCTCTCAGCCCTTGCTCCTTGCAAAGTAAATAATTTTTATTTATTTGTCATTTTCATCTGTACTACTTACTATTTACACAAATTCATGAGCGTATGTGTATACACTCTTTACATGAGTTTATGATTATGCTATAATTTATTATGGCATTAACAACCTTTTTTGACAAATTATCTCGTATTACTTTTATGCAGTTGAAGCCGGACGATACGTCATTCAAAATCTCGGAGATAATAAGGCAAGAATTATATATGTGGTTATATTATGTTGTCTATGTAAATATTCCGCCCGTTTTTTGACTTGAAATTACATAATGATATCATTTCTATTATTAATCCTGTTTATCCTGTAGTACATACCTTCTTACAATAACAACTTTTTAGTAGGAAAATGGCAATGTAGTATTAATAGTAGGTACTTATTGGCTTATAATATGAATTTGTATAGATGCTGACTGTAGTGGAAGACAGTGATTTGTACTCAAAAGTCTACTCAAAATACTGGGCAAATCTTAAGGCTCAACATTGGGATGTTGGATTTGTCGCGGTAAATGAATTCGATTTTTATAAATATTTTTGAATCCATTCCCTCATTGTTTTCTGTAATGGATCAAAATTTTGGTGTTTCATAGGGCTCTGAATTTTTATATGAATTACAACCTGTGGATCATCCGTCTTTTTCCGAAAAACCTATAGTATATAATACTAAGGATTTGCAACGACTGGGTAAACTGAAATTCGAAAAGCCTACGTTTTTAATCGAGAGTGTTGATGACTGGAAGTATGTGATCAAGGAAGCTCGAACTAAAAAATGTTTAGCTACAGGGTATGTCTATTTATACGTATTGAATTACAAGACTTTTCTATAATGTACTAAAATTGAGACAATAACAATTTGTTTAGAAAAAAGGATGAGATTGTTCCTGTTCCCTGCGTATACCGAGCTGCCAACCAACAATGGCTTTTCCGCTTGACGAAATAGGAGTCTATAAAACATGCTAAACAGTTTATTTATTTTGTTGTGTACATTAACATTTATTGATGTATAATATTCTTTTAATTACCAACATGCAATTACTATTGTCTGCCTGAGTTTAATATTAGCCACATTAAAGACTATCGTGACATGAATGTATTTACTATCACAATACAAAAACATTTGTAATTTGACTATTTGACACTGTATGATTTGGGGTTAAACAATGTGGAATTAGCAAGCTCCATTAAGTCAAGCATTAACTAATTATTGTGGCATCATTGGATTTTGAATATCATGTTGTTCTATAAGTATTTAATCTAATCACTTGGACATGCCCAAAACAACTAAGTAATTAAACATTTCATATGAAAACATTTTATTTTTCCAAGCAAATGACATTTTGTGAATGTAACCATCTGCCTAATTATGATTATGAGATTAAAAGCACAGGTAACTGGAACGTAGCCACCTAGCAATTAGGCAACTTATGCCCTAAATTATTATAATTGATACATATAGCTGACAGTACTTCTCGTCCATTCTCTAACGACGACATACTCTTCTAAAGAATCTAAGTATAGTGTATGGTATATAGTAATACTGTAAAGCATAAAATGACAGAAATGTTTTCTTTGATGGCATTTTGCATACCGGAACATTATCAAAACTATGTGGTATTGTACATTTTCTATGGACATTAATTACGCCTAAGCGGAAAAAGATACCATATAGATCAAGCCATTTGACTATAGATGTGGGAAATTCATTCATAAGAGTATTATGTGTAGCAATAATAATTGGGCTCCTCTTGAAGGTTGGATTGCATGTTGGGTAATTAATTACATGTTTTATTTACTTTGCGTCTAACACACTTTATGTAGCATGCGTGTCATCTGACTCTTTGATGGTCCGGGAGAGAAGGCACGCTCATGTTAAAATTGTAATTTCATTTAATTGAAATGTCATTACTCAGAAAGATTAATAGCTACTGTATATGTCGTGGGTAAATTTTGCAATCAGGCTGATAGCTTCACTGTGGTGGTAATTGTCATTGGATGTAATATCGAAGGTTAATGAGACAGAAAGGATAACTTTGGAATTCTCTGACCTATCTATCTAATATTAGGTATTGCCATAATGTAATAATATTTATAAACACAAAATTAAGATTTGATGGAATACTGAATACTATTCATCTATTTTTGTTCAATGCAGAGAATGGTGAGTTGTTTGCATAAAAAGTCTACGACATGCACTATTCTGAGGTGCCATAGAATTTCAATATTGTTGTAGGATACATAAAGATATATTCTGTAGAACAGTCGCAGTAGAACAGTTTTCGCATCCCTTTGCCGAAACCAAATTTTCTGTCGCAGAAAATGGGTCAGGTTGGATAAATGTGCAGTTGATAAAGTTTTAGAATTTGAAAAAAATACGAATAGCAAAAGATATTAATGATTCATTGCATTCGCCGAAAATATTTCTTGCACTAAACACCCGTAATAAATAATTTTGCCCGCACACATTCACACAAGTATAGGGAAAAGGACGAAACGCAGTTGGTTATGGTGCAGTTGTTGCTCAGAACTAAACAGGATAAAATTCTACAAAAAGAAAAAATGTTTGTCCATTCGTGTAGAAGTGTTATCTTTGCAGCAAGTACATATCCACGAAGTACATATCCACGATTGTGAAATTGACAAGGAAAAAACTCAATAGGTTGATGTTTGTTTATAAAACAAGTCTCCAACAACATAAAGAAGTAGAAATGAGAATAATTTGCCAGTTAATACATTAGGATTTCGTAAATTAGAATGGAAATCAGTTTCTCAAAGGTCAGATTCATCTTTAAATTAAGATCTGTGAATAAAATATGGTTAAACATTTTATTAGTTTACATGTTGGGACACATAGCGGAAAGTAATGCTAAAGAATTCGCTGTAGTGGTAAACAAGTGCTGTAGTTATAGACATGTTTTGGAGAACTTTAACTGTGTCCTCGATTATAGTGAAAAAAATAGTTCCACAAGTATTTCAAAGTGGAAAATTTCGTCTAATACACTGCTGGTTAAGGACCGCAGATTAAGCTCATCATCTTATACAGGGGCAACTATTAAGACCAGCAGGTATTATTTTTGTAGTACAATAATCCACCTAAAATAGAAAAAGTTATCTTAATATATTTTTGATTTATCTATCAAAGAGGAAGGATACATCGTCCAAAAAACTGCAAAATTATTCATTTACAAGGGCATCAGTTACCTGTAACTGTCACCTTAGAGGGGCAGCTAAGATTAAAGGATGAAGATGGAAAACTGGTGTTCATTAAAAAAGAAAACTTCTGTGTCGACTGGTAAGAAAGTAACAGATTTATGAGACAAGATGAAAAAATGTTATCATAAAATATTTGAACATTGCATATTAAGCAATTTGTGAGCTAAAAAAGTAAAACCATGAATAAGTCGTGATTGACAACTAATCAAAATATTTACAGGACGCTTGACAGGTCGTATGTGGTGGAAGTTTGTCAAGCAGAATGCAATAGGGACAGCTTTTGCTTCAGAAAATGCTGCTTACCTCATCAAGTAATTGATGTGGAAACTTTTCAATGCGTTTCAGCCAACGCCAAAGAGCAATTATGGGTTCCTATTGTGTACGATATGGTTTCATCTGGATCAAATAATAATTCAACATCATCTGCTGAGAACGAAATTGAACAGGGGATACCACAAACGCTAATCAGAGCTCCAAATTCTCGCATTAAAAAAAGTTTCTTGAAAATAGGATCCCCAAATTGTCCAAATGGTTCTCAATACGATATAAGTTTTAAAGAAAAAAGGTAGCATCAACATCATTGGTATCTTAACCTTAGATGGCCATAAATCATTGTAATTACCTAGTATTTAATAATAATGATATCCTTTCAGCTTTTATTTACTAACATCAGGCGATCTAGCCGTTGACAGTGGGGACGGTCGCTTTCATATTCTAAATCAAAATGAATTTTGCGTTGATGGAGCTCTTAGTGTTATTGAGCAAGAAAATATGATGTACCGAATAGCAAAGTCTTTCATCAACATCCAGGAGACAAAAGCAAACGTCAGTTTGTTAAATTCTCTTAAATCCTACTTAGAATCTCATCAATATGCTTTCGTTTGTTTTCCTGACGGGGAAGAAGAAGATGACGACGGAGTCTTGGAATCGAACAGACTTTCAGACCAATTAGCAGTATTAATACTACCATGGGTCAGTAATAATCTGCTCTTAGATTAAATATTACTGAATAAACCTATTATATTTGCTTAAAAGCGTATGCTAATTTATTATGTAATCTTAATACTAAGTTGAGACAGTGACGACTCCTCTTTTCCTTTACTGTCAATACATTTTCATAACTACCTACTTATCGTTTTCATTGTAAGCAACATTGTAAACATCTATTAGTTATCACACAAAAGTCAGTAAGCATGAAGATAAAGTTATGAGTCTGCATTACATAGATTATAGTCTGCAGACTGAATTGATATTTATTATGTAATGTAACTAACAGTTTACGCTTCTTCTAAGAAATGGTTACGTCAGTGTATCCGATTGAACTAATCGACCAAGTTAAAAATTGTTTTGATGAATGAATTTTTGCTTTCCAGAATTGGCGTTTCTCTGTATTTCCAACGTTCAAGTTGATTTCGTCATTTTTCCTTCTGGTTACAGCCGTGATATACCTGATTCTATGGAAAGATCATGGTCTGCCAGGATGGTTACAATTTTCGTACACTGTTTCCTTGTTTATTGCCTTTACTTTCCTCGCAGTTGTCCAATTGTGGACGCAAGAAGTATACGACCTTTCCGTACATTTATGTCGTGCTCTGGGTATTCAGGACTTTTTACTTTTAATGCATATCAGAAAAAACAAATCGATGGAGAAAAAAATAATAATGACAATTCTGAATAGGCTACACCATTCTGGCGTCTTTTTTAAGTGTGTTCTTCTGGCTTACGTGCATGAATATTGATCTTTATCTGATATTCAGGTCTGTCTTTTGTAATAATATCTGTACGTAATAGATAATTCGAAATACCGACAAAATTGTTATTGTAATATGTGTTTTAGAGCATGTCCGATGAAAACCAATTTGGGAAAACGAAAGGGGAAGCGTAAATTTTTATGCTTCGCATTAATTTGCATTGGCATTCCGGCGGCTATTGTAGCTACGGCTATTATAATAGATTGGGAGTTCAGGTAGATAATCATTAATTATGTATCAATAGTTAAGATGCTCTAATATATGGTCGGGGACTAATGAAAAGTGTTAAAAAGTAACTAATCCAGGTGAATTTTCTAGGGAACATCCTGAGACACAATCTATGTTACCCAGGTCAAAAATCGGAGAGGATGCATGTACATTAAACTTGTACGATAAAATGGCCCAGCTCTACTATTTTTATTTTCCAGTGGGAACTCTTTTAGTAGTGAATCTCATTTTTTTCTTCTGTACTGCCGCTTGTCTGCGAGAAAGACAAAAAGAAACAAAAGTAGCCAATTGTAGTAGCACAGCTGGAGATTACGACCGAGAAAGGTGACAGTAAAGATAATTATGACTTTTTACTACCCGAAATTCCTTTAAATGATGATAATTATCTGTAATTTCATTTTAATTTCCATTTTCGCAGGTTTAAATTATTTACTCGTCTGTTTTTCGTGATGGGAGTTTTGTGGATATTCGAGTTGATCTCCTGGATGGCAGAAATGCTGGAGGTGGATGAGAAAATATGTCGTATATTCGTTGTTACAGACATTCTAAATTCCCTGCAAGGAGTTGCAGTATTTGTAATGTTTGTGTGGAAGCCTCACACTCGCAGACAACTGAAGCAGAAGTTTCTTCGGCTATTCTGGAAGCAAGGAATATTCAAGAGAAACAGCACACAAAAGTCCAATACGCTGTACTGAAAAGAGGATTTTCTTGAGAAAAATTACCCTTTGGCAGAAGAATTCCAGAAAAATTCAGTAGTAAACAACCTGTAGTATTCAATGGGCTCACTGCTTGATTCGAGCTCTTCAAATATTTACTTACTAGAATATCATTGATCCATTCATTCTGTAATGATCCAGCTGTCATAATAATCAAATAAAAGTCCTGCATGTCAAAATGAGTTTACAAAAGTAAACCGCATGCATTTAGGATTTATTATATCAAAATGTGTGTATGGGTGGCTGTGGAATAAAGATAAACACGTCTGTGTTAATACTAAAATGTCTCCATGCATTCTACTTGTTAAAAATGATAAATTTTATCGGCCAACTTTATCGAAATCCTGACAAGTTTATTGAGCGTTACTATTTGGTTGATTTGGTTTTGTTTTGATGTCTATTTGATTAAATGGGCACCAACTAGAGGAATAACAGCTGAGAGAGTGTCTGTGAAAAGTACGAGTGACTTACGACATTACGACTACGACGGGGCGACTGGGTAATTGCTTAAACTTTAACAGCGGTCTGATTGTTGTTCCAAGTTATTTTCATGAATTACTTATTAGGTAATCCTAAGCATTACTACATCTTATGCTTAATGTATTTAATGACTAAGCTGTTTTGATATATCTAGACCTGAATGAATGAATATAAGCTTCTGCCATGATCATAGAAGTAAAATCTTACTGAGGTTTTAATTGATGGCGATTTATTTCAAGAGAGCCATTACCAACCCTCTGTAGACCTATTAGATACCGAATTTTGCACTCCTACATTGGCAGGTTATATACTATTATTAAAAGATGACCTTTTCTTTAGAGTCGTAGAGGGTTCAGGGTTGCGGCTGCCTTTAACGATTGAAGCAAATATCGATTGACTTGACTTTAGCTTGTCGAACTATCAATTA
>JABASH010000584.1:0-37375 GCA_019776445.1 Tomocerus maximus
TAAATTATACCTCTATCTATGTAACTCTTTTGAAATTCTTTCTCTGAATGGTACGTATTTAATGAATAGACTTTAATATATCAAGAATACATAGTTTTATTACAATAAAATTAATAAAGTTAAAGGTTGAAAGAGTTGAAACTTTGTTCTATGCCTATATGTGATGTGAATATGTGAAGCATTTCTACATTTTAGTTAACTCTTAGAATTAGACAGCTATTAGTATTGAGAGTTTCATGTAGTAAATATGTGACTGTTTGAAAATGATTATCAATTAAGTAGTATCACATTTGAAATTGTACAGGTAAATATTTTTATATTATTTGAATTAGTTGAGTTTAGTTAGATAGGATTCCATCTCTGGGGTTGATAAATAGGACTAAGTTGATAAGAAATCTCAGAAGTGTTCTTAGCTGGAGCAGGACCGACAACCCAATTTCTGAATTCTCCGACTGTCGCATAAGAATTGGAGGTTCGCCTTCTGCTCTCATTTCCTATTCCAACAACATTTGTGTCAGATTTGGGTGATGTTTTCCCCCAAATTTTGACTGCTGTGGCAGAAATCTTTTCGTTGAGTTTCCTCCCCCCTCTACTACGACACCATGCTCTTAACGTAAAGAAATACAACACTTCTAACAAACTGAGACCACTAAATCCAAGGCAAAGTCCTAATATCCCTCCAGTGTTGGCTTTTTAGAATTCATGAACAAAACGGTTAAAATTGCCATATTATCTATTGCAAATTATGTTTTTTGCAAAAATGTACACTATTTGGTAGATACTTACATAAAAGATCCGTTGCTCCGTACAATTCACTACGCACCCGCGGATATGTCGAATCAGTTCCCATAAATAAATGCAGTATACTCACATTTTTTCCAACCCTAGAAATAGAATGTAAAAAATGCTAAACTGTATTGACGATCGAAATGCTCATTCTGACGTGTCTTGTCCTTACCATTGAGAATCTTTCCCATCTGGATATTGCCACAAATTGACATCCGTTCTCAATGGCATAGTTGTAACATCGACAGTATACACTATTTCTGTACATAGCGGTAAGCATATTTTGCAAACCTCTCTTAAACCATCCCTATCAATCTGTCCTGAGAGGATAAAGAAAGAATTCAGAAAAGTAATTAATAGCAAGTACTTCATAATGATATTTCAAATCAACATAATTACAATAAGTAATAATAATGTTTTCGTGTTCAGATACTTCTAACAGCTTCAGTGCAATTAAATTTCATTGGGCCACACAAATTACGGGATCTGCCTCCTGTCATCAAAAACAGCATCAATTAAGTCATTTAAGTTATAATTTCGTATGTGCTAATAATTTATTATGCATTGCAAAAATCTCAGTTACGGAAAGTTCACCTTTCCGTATATCTGTATTGAAACATTCCGTGGGGGAATTACTTAAATTGTCAACACATTTTTGTCAACCCTGTGGATATGTTAAAATTCAAGTTTTCCAGTTGCCAAAATTTTTAAAATGTGGGCCATAATCAAACGGTTTCATAAGAATTCAGTTTTCAGAATTAGAATTAAAAATATCTTCATTTCCAAAATTAAAATTCGACATCTATAGTATTTTAGTTTTCAAAAAAATAATTGCGTACCCAATAATGTTGGAAATTATTTTTACCGACTATGCACGTAAATTCTATCGGAAAACTGTTTTCATGTTGGGTTGGAGAATACATTTTTTAAAGATAGTCTGAATGAATGAGATATACTGTGTATGGCAATTAATACAGAAAATATATTCAAAGATATCCTTTAACCACGCTAAATCTTAGATATAATAGGGTATAATTTTATTTGCAAAAATAATGTTCAGAGTACAGTAGAACTTAAAGTTTTATCTTACGGGGCATGTAGTATCGCACACAATCGCAGTTGCGGTAAGTAATATTAGCGATGCACTCATCAACGCAATTTGAAGAAGTGTAAAAGTTATAATATCGCAAAACCATTTCTTTTCCAAAATAGCACTGCCGTTTTTGCTAAAGGGAAGATTAAAAATTAGATGAATTAGATTTAGGACGGTATAAATACTTAGATTTCATGTTCATGTGAAAGAAAGATTTTTACTAAACTATCTAACCAATGGAAAATTTAAAATATTGTCATCTGCAACTGTCATATCCGGTTTGATGTCCATAAATATCTCAGAGTTAGGTCGTACACCCAGCCCATTCTCAGCGGGCTTGGGAAATGATAATGGTAAATGTGTTTCTAGCTGAGAATGTATAAAGATATTTTAGATGAAATATCACAAAAGTAATAGCATATTGTTGGAATAGATATTAGCAGTACAAGAAATATCAATAAATGACACCTGAAATCCTGAAGAATCTGTACTTGTGCAAAAATAGTTGTCTAAGTCAGGATTTAGAAGAACTGTTAAACCAGACGATTTTCCAGCACGCATTTGACGTCTTGGCAAGCGTCTTGCGTTAGACCAATCTACAGTTGGATCACTTGGAAGTATTATGTTTTCTGGAGTTAAATCCAACTTACTCCATTCTTGGACCTCATCCTCATCATACAGAGGAGCTGTACCTTTCCTATAATTATATTCATTTTTTAAGCAATGAAAACATAATTACGTATAATCTTCAGAATTTACTTGGTACCTTAATCGTTGTAACAGGGATGTTGGAACCATGTTAAATGTACAACAAAACCCTAAATTTGATAATTGTATACAAGTTAATGTATTTGTTACAAGCATTCAATATTATATCAAGTAAGTAGGAGTTGTACCATAATTGGTTTCAGTGGGGAAAAATAGATGAGAACAATTCTGAATTTCATCTCCCCATTGGCAAAGAGGAATCATGTCTACACATCACGACCACAAAGTTGTAACTTCATTTGGCAAATGGTGTTTTTTGAACAGGGAGTTGTTTGGAAAATGTATCAAATCGTTTGACAAACATTATCGTGATTTTGTGCTTGCTTACTATCAGAAAATTATGAACTGAAATCTATAAAACTAAACAAAAATTATTCAAAATTTTGCCAATACTTTAAGGGCATGGCATTCGCAAACAAAACCTAAACACTTGCCAAACCACCCGGCCGGCACTCTGGTCGGCCCCTGTCGTTCAAAAAACGCCATTTGACCGTATTCCGAATTGATAGACATAAATTAGTACCTTCGCAACTCTGCGCGACCTGAAAATAAAAATAGGTAGCAAAATGATAACAATTTTGTACTTTGGCTAAAAATAAATAGTAAAAATATTTAAAGGGAAACAAGGGAGAAACTTGGATATGGAGAGGGCGGTCAGACTAAAAGGCCCTATCCGCACCACCCCGAAAAACCTAACCTAATTTTTCATAATCTAACCTAAACTGATGGGTGGGGACGTTAGGGCGGATGGGTCTTTTCGTCTGGCCGATGGAGAGAGACCATAATATATAAATATAAAGTACGAATTGTTGTTGGAGAAAAGTAGAAAATAAATTATTCCCAGAATGATTTCACAACACTTACCCTGCCAAAGAATTCAGTCATTTCTCTTAAAGAAGTTGTATTAATTTCTGCGATAACTCTGTCAACCAGTGTTTTGTCAACTGATCGTTCTTGTTTGAAGTTGAAATTTTTTGTGAATGAACCAGTTTCGCAAATATGATCTAGGTAGTACAGATCAGCAAAGGCAGCTTCATCATATTCATTTGCATCGATTAATTTTTGGGCTTTTCTGTGCAAGAAATTTTAAAAATAATTTTATCCCCAATCGTATCAGACTTCTTATATATAAGATCTGTTGTATTCCAATGAAAATCGCTTACGCAATATAGTTTTCAGCTGTTTCTCTCAGTGCATTGTTTACATTGCATATGGTAATTGCAGGGAAGGGAATTTGATCTATGGAAGTTTCGGTAGGTTGAAAAGATACTATTATTGGACTTTGTTGGTACTTATTCCAAACTAATAATATGAAATAGGCCGCTACGGCTACAGCCATCAGGAAAGCAATCATCCAAAATATCCTGCAGGAATCGAAAAAGATTTTGAAAAACAATAATTTTTATTTAGCTACCTATATGAATGCAATATTTATTTAACAATATACAATAGTCTCACCTTTCTGCCAAATGCCTCCTTGGCTGGGCTATGTACTTGAGACCATGCAATGAGCTATCATTGCAAAAGTCTACTGTAATCGAAGTACCTGGTCGAGGTGGTTGCCACCAACCACCATTCCAATCCTCCGGCGATGCCTTATTTTCAATTTTCATGACTTTGCTCCGTTATTTACAAAATAGACTTAAATCCATCCTTAGGATTTTAATCCGCCATTATTTATCCTTAAAAAATTCCCCAAATGATGTCTATCCTTCAAGTGCTCTACTAAATATGTTCCGACCTTTGAATGCATCTATTTATAACGTTTACGATGGAATGCCAAAGACTGAACCACATTGTTGAATTATATTCAAATGGATAGCATGCAATGCACTAAAATGGATTCCTAGTAAATTCGATGTTATCGATGACACATTTTATTGATACACATACATTTAGTGAAGCCTTAATGGAATTTCACTCCATTTCATTAAACCATAAGTGGCAGCTACAATTTCTCAATTAGTAACCTTTGGTCTTTCAGAAATAACAGAAAAACTGACTTTAACAAATGGTTTTCATGCCTGCGTATGCCATATGCACAATTAAAAACTTACATTTTCGAGTCTCGATACTTTACTGCTACATTTCCTTAAAAGCTTATTGATTTTGCTTTGCGTTTGCATTAATCCTAAATTCAATGCCAGCACGCGATTAAATTCACATTTTTCCAGCTTGTAAATTTTGCATTAGTCACTTTATTGTTGACAGTGTAATTGTATTGTCACAATAGCATATGTTCCTTCGGACAAAGTATGATTGGCATTTACTACCCTATATAGTCAAATATACAGCTCATTTTCAAATAAATATTTCTTTATTTCTTACCTATTAAAATACAAAACTGTTATGTACAAGGGTGAAGAAACGTCATATAATAAATATCAAATTTCTTGTAAAATGTATTACAATCACTAATGTAGATGAAAGTGAGAAAAAGGGAGTATAATGATCTTCAATAAACTTATTCCTCAAAAATCTTACAGGAAAGCGAAGAACAGCTAATATTAATTGAACCATTAAATTCCAGCAATTTGCCCCTTCCCTTTCGTAAGAGTGGCTGTTGCTGAAGCATTAAATTTTAAACTGGAACTATCGGCTCCTTTTGAGTTCCACTTACGATGAGGTTTGGAATATGTTGGTCCTGTAAATATAACACATTAATAAAGCTCCCTAAGAAGTAAAAACACTTATTGTGCACAGCAAACCCTCAAACTACTAGTGTGTAATTTTCATCTGTAACTTACCTTTGATGAGCCGAATAATCTTTTGCTTCGTTTTTCTAATATGATTTGTAAACTTTTGAATTCCTCGACTGATTTTCTTCCAGATCCCTCCTCCACTGTTTTTACTTTTTCCTTTATTGCTACCACCACGTTTCTTAAATAGAAACATCAATAGAAACATCCAAGTGAGCTGTTTTGAGCTTATTTGTCATTTAATTAAAGAAAAAGAATTTTTTTGAAGCTTGAAACCTGTCGATGATGGGAAATTATCCTCCTTCTACCAGTTAATTCATTGCCACCGTAAAGAACGGGCTCTGTATTTTCCAATCCATGTTGAATATATTGTGACCGTTCTATTACCTTATATCGTATATAAAAGATATTGTTTCACTTTTTAACTGAAGATGACTTGAAATTTTTAAAGAAATGGCCAAGAATCAATATTTGTACCTGTTCAACATCTTGCGTCGATTTTCCAACTCCATCGCAAACACAAATGAGACACCAGAAAATAGCTGAGAATGTAAAAATTGCTTTCGTCTCTAACCAGCCCATGATTTAACCTCAGCTTCGAATGACAACTGATTAATAATGTGTAAAAGAATTGTATTTAAATAAGAGAAAAGTTTCTCAATCATCAATATAGCAGAGGTAATAAGCAAATAATTATTTTTTCTTTAGTTTTCTCTAATGTAATTGACGGATTTCGTAAAGCGTGCTTAAGTAGTAATGATTTCCGCACATTCCCACAACAAAACTTCTTTTATTAGCTGATGACCGTATGTAGAGAAGCATAGGGTTAATTAGTTGAGACAGTTAACAACATTGGTCTAAAGCAATGGATTTTTTTCACAAAGGTGAATGTTTTCCGCAATGCTGTACAGCATCGTTTAACCATACTAAAACCATGTAAAGTAACACAGTATGTAATATTATTACTAATATCACGTAATGTTAAACGATAAACACTACCTACGCATAAAAACAGTGGGGATCAAAATGCACTAATTGCTTAACGAATGACCAATGCAATAATCCTACGATTTCACATAATAAACACGATTGCATGTGCAGGTTTACTACAATAAATTACGACATGCACGCGTGTGCATTTTATCACTTTTAATCATGCGTACTTACTTGTCTATCAGCTATGACATCAATTAATTCAACTTACATTGCATTTATGCAGTAAATAAGTAAAGGTATTCAGAAGAATAAACTAAAACAGTTACCGCAAAATAAGTATATTGTACATAGCATTCGTGCAAAGAACATTAACCCGAAACACATTTTCTTAACCATCCCTTTGTTATAAAGGAAAATGTTGTAGTACTTACTCTATAGCACTTACCATTACTAGAGCATTCAATCAAGCAGATCTAACATACTATTTCCAATATTCCAATAGCAAAATTAAAAGTGAGTAAGTGATTGCTTTTATTTGCAATGTTTTATATACACGTGATATTACTGCATTATTGCATGTGACACATGTAGTGTTTGAAAGTACATTTTTAGCAGTAGGGAGGAGTGGGTAATCTTTAATCACGGTTTATGTGATTCTATACCCAATTGTATTAGTAGAGTTGGTAGTTATGTAGGGGCGTGGGGATTATTATGAGTACTGTTGCAACTTGCAAATGTGAGCTTAATGACCGATATCAACATAAATGGAGAGTATTTGCAAACATGACGATGGATTTCCTGTGCTGAAAATGTCACAAGTGAGAAAACTTAGATTTTATATGCCCACATAGATATATTATTAATACTTTATAGCTACGAGAGTTCTCATTCCTGCTGTGTATATTTTCTACCCATTTATAAGATAGAAATTTTATAACCTCCTATTCAATGTAGTAACTACTATGTGACAGAAGTGGGAAAAACTAACAGCTTGTTAAGATTTAATTGTAGCAGTAGACTCATTATTGTAAAAAAGTATGAATTTACATAAACTGTTGACTTTATTAAAGAGCGATTCGACAAAGTGATAACATTTACCAGATAACAAAACTTTCAGCACATCTGCTGCAATTTTTATTCATTTTCATAACGCAACATTAACATAAAAGGTAGTGTATGGTATTACTATGATCAGGTGCCCATTTAGTATGTGTAGAACCAGTGAAGCGTTGGCGATAAAGACCTCCAATGTTAGCTGATCATAGTAATAATTAACAATTTAAAGGAGTAAATCAGAAAATCACGTTAATGAGACCGACTTTTTAATGTGTAACAAAAATATTTAACTTATGTACGAAAAAAGACACTAAGAGTTTCACATAACCATTTGTCTTTCCTGTAACTTATTAGATTATACAAAATAAAAAGCAATACTTTTTGGCCTTTTTATCTCTGGTGAATAAAGTAACATTGGGAAAACAGAATGATAGGGAAATGTCCTACTCAGCGTTTTACAGATTTTAGTTGTATTATCTGTACTTTCATAAAATTAGTAAGATTAGTATTCTGAAAGAAAGAAATGTGCTACCGGATGGTCACAATCCTAATTAGCATAAGATTCTCATTGTCTACTGTCCTTCAATTAAATATTTACAGAACAAACCAAGTTTTCATTGGTGACTTGATTTCTATTTCTAATGTAAATGTAACAAAGCTGGCGTACGAGCACATGACTGTAGTTATTGTGCATCGCCCTCTCCCCCTCCTGCATTTTATCGACTGAAATTTTGAAAGTAGGTCCTGAGTCAGTATAAGCACGCACCATATCAGTCAAACGTCTTTAAGTAGTTGAAGTTTGCTGACCTTTAGTTAACATGCTAGAGGAAAGACTTCTACTATATACTTCTAAATACCAAGTTCACACACTTATCGCAAAGAAAAGCTTCTACTACGATATATTATATATAATCGAGCAGGTTTTACTATCGTGTATGTGTATCAAGAAGTAGGTATTACATTTACTGTGTTAACTAAGTAAGGTTTAACTTACAGGTAAATGTATTATGGGATAAATTAGTAGTATAATAAGTTCTTATCAGTATTTTCTATTACTATATCTTACTTTCTATGCAATACTGCTAAATACTACAAAACAGTTTTTACTACCGTTTACAGTACTCGTACTACGTAGTACCTACAAAAAATATGTAATTATAGCGTAAATATTACTGGTAAAATTGGTAAAACCAAAATGGTAACAATGATAAGGATAACAAAACTAGTAATTCTTCTTCAATTTTCAATTCTTGAATTTTTTTACCACGGAGAAAGCCATCGGTAAGCTGCAGTAGATATGACACGAAGCCCTGTTCCAATTCCAACAAGGCTGTTCATGAAATTTCTCAGAATTTCGTTAGCTTTCATCATTTCTAGTCTTTCACTCTCAGAAGTCCATTGCTGATGCCTTTTCTACAATAAAGAATTTATCAGTTAATTATTATTTATCACTATAATATTGAGACCTTTTTAAACTAGATACGCTTTGATGGTGAAAAATAATCTACACAGATCACTTCTGCAGATAAAGTTAAACAGTAATTATCTATTTCAATTTCTCCAAATTATTTAGTATTATAGTTATATACAGGTCTCCAGTGTCCTAAAGGGTTGTTAATTCGCAATAAACTAACTTGTCTAGTTTGGTACTGGGATTGCTGTGGAGCAGGATCAACTACAGACATTTCCGGATTTTGATACGAATAAGAATTGTCCATTCCCATGTTTCCCATCCAATGACTCTCGACGAGCATCATAGTATTATCGTCATTGTACTGAGGAGGTGTTTCTTCATATTTAGCATTGAAATTGCCAATGGATTCATATTCCTCGGGCGACATAATCGGAGTAAATATCATAGGGGATTGAGAACTTCCTGTTTTGTGCGAAGACACATACTCCGACTCCATTGTTACAACTTGACTAGGATCAATAACTCTAATCATCAGTCCATTCTGAATGAAAACGGAAATGTAAACAATTCACATTAGTATATACTTCAGGAATTACTGTGGTATGAGCAACTATTAACATAAAAAACTTCCATAAACGATTAAAATTAATGTTAGCAAGCAAACATATCAGTTTCGAATGCATAATATTTCATAAGCAAAAATAGATTAAATTAAACATTACAAAGAGTTGATAAATTGATTTTCTTACGTTGAGTATATCCGCGATATTAATGTCAGCGTTAGGGTCACTAGAATCAGGCATTGTAGAATAACTTAATGAGGCAGCCAATACATTTTTACTTCCGAAGAAGAAGAAACTGAAAACAATCGAAAGTGTTGGAACAAAGAGAAGTCGCATTTTACTTAATTTCTTGATTGTTTGTGATGTATGTATTTTATAATTTGCAAAAATTATATTTTCAATTGAACAGTTGATTTATTTTATTGCTTTTCTTGTCGTTTTCTTAGGTGCTGAGTGAAGCGGTGCAGTTGCAATTTATTTTTCTTTGTTCTCTATTGTATCATTGTTTGTTCTAAAACTTTAAATTACACTGAAAAATGTAAAAAATTGCAAACAGCCACCAGTTGAATTAGTCTTTTATTCGTCAACTGATGAAAAGGTAGGAGATGAAGCTGCAGCTGTGATTAAATAATTACTGAAGTAACTCACAGAATAAAAATGTGCAAATAGAAAATCCATGTAAGACTCAGGAAGGGGTAATCACAATAAACAAAAAAAAATCCCCCTCGTTCGTATAATGCATTGTAAATGATTGAAAGCCTCAGAGGGATCTATCTATGTAAGGACTTAAGTAAAAGGGGAAATCATTTACTGGGAAGTCATAGTTGGGAGGTTGAGATTTTTGGTCACTTGTGTCCGGAACAATGTGTGCAAATCACGACAGTTTAATAGGTAAGCCCTTTCTATGTACATTTAACCACATGTATAAGATGCATAATGAGAGTTTCCATTTACAAAATTTTCAAAGTGATAGTAACTAACGTAGGTATTACGAGAATTGAGTTGTGATAGATATAATAAAGGATGTTTATCATTTATGTGGAATACTGCAATGTATTGTTAGTTCCTTCCGGTAATTTTGTAAATGCACGATAGGATTACATGGATGAGGGTTAAATAAATGCAGTAGTTCAGGTGATATACCTACTAACTCTTAAGATAACTTATAACGAGGTACTTAAGATGAAAGCTTTAAATGCACGTAGACTTAACGTTGGATTAACTTTTATACACAGGCATAGTGAGAATCAGACCAAATAAAACCTGTCAAACCGGATGATTCAATGCTATGATAATTGTATGGCTGCTGATACTTTATTTTGCATTCAGTTTCACTCTTAGAGAAAGGGAAAATTAAGTTTTAGTATCAAATCCTAATTTACCTCGCGTTACTAGCTAAGTGACTAAGTGGCAATAATGAATGGAATAAGTATCTCAAGTATGTATCTATTTATTCTCATGTGTGTGATTTATGTATATGCTTATTTATTAGCATTAGTTAGTGTTATTTTTATGATTTATATGCAATTATTTCCCTTATACTATGTAGATTAGTGTAAATTAAATACTACCTACACACGCATTACCTCTACGTGTGTAAAAACAACTTTTCAAGTTTAAGTAAATTACAGTGTTTGCCACCACGATTACATGCACAACTAGGATTCTCACAATTATCAACTGTCTGTATTAGTAACGAGGATATTGACTATCATCTCAATTTCTCAATGGTTTCAATTTTCAATCCAAAACGCTTGAATGTACTATTCATTTTTGTTTTATTGCACTCATCCTGCTATTTAGGAAATTGCCGTGTTACTTTACTAGTAAGAAAATCATTCTTTCTTTTCATTCATGTCTAACATATATGCAATTATAACAAAACTTGATTGTTATAATATGTACAGCAACAGCAATATATTTGTGATACACTATCCATAAGCTAAGTATTAATATGAAGTTAGTTCGTCGTTCGTATTCTAGTATTCAATAATTTTCCATTCGCTTTTGATTTTCGAAGATCTAGATTCATTCTATGTTCTTTGTGAATGAATTTTTATTTTGTATCTATATTTAATGCCAAATTTTATATTTTCTTCAAGCAATTTTCGATTGATATTAATATTTGTATAGATTCAAGTAGCGTATTTCAAATCCGGACCTAAGTAGTTAGAATTTAAATGATATCGTAATATTAAATTATTTCTACCAAATAATGGTACAATCACAATTCTACAATTCGGGGATTGCTTTTAATGATTTCATGGATTTTATTATAAACACAATGTAAAAATGCTTCATATAAATAGTTATTCTAAGATTAATTACATACTCTCCCAAATACAGTCTTCCCTTTAAATCATACATAAAATGCATACAAGTGTAACCAACACAAATATATAACATGAATGCATATACAAGACACACATTTTCAATCTGTTGAGCGAAGAATAATAAAAAAACAGTTTGTCATCACGCCATCACACAACAAATGACAGATATCAAAGTTCTGACACATTCACAGAAAATACGGAAGTAGGATGCGGTTCCATTGAGTTCACAAACACTGTCACACAAAGTATACACATCAAGCTGTTTATTTAGATCACATTATTTGTGTCATATTTGCTAAGCACATTTTCACGTCCATTTTCAGGGAAAACTTGACTTTTGTTTGAACACATTCTATACTGCATGCACTTTCATGCCGCATTCAAACTCAAGTAACGAAAACACATTTATTCACGATCTCCATTCAACAGTATTAGTAACTTGTGTTAACAAACATCCATGAAATGCACAAAAGCATTCAATACTGTCAAAATTATGAGAAATGGTTTGGCTTCTAAATAGTATCTTTGTAAAGGTAACACTGGATTAAACTTCAAACTGTATGGTAAACAATCTTTTGTACTCCAAGCTGATATAAAGCACAGATTAGCTCCAAATTGAATTTCTGCATGTTTATTGCCAGGATTGCATAGTGGATATTGAGAACTTCCTTATTTCTTCCATCACTAGTCCTGGGGAACATTTTAATACTAAAGCTCTCTATTTTGCTGCTTTTCTGCTGCAACACAAAATATAAAATAGAATTGAAATGAACTGTACTTTTTCATTAATCCAACGAACTGGAATATGCTGAATGTGCAAATACCTGCAAAGTCTTTGAAAATACTTGTTTCTGCTAAAAAGCTGCTGAGACTCCTATGATAAATCCAGCAAGACTTTTTGCAATAGCATTGAAAACCGTGCCAACTCCTTCAATTTTGGATGCAACTTTTCTAGCTGCGGCCTTTTTTACAGACTTGACAGAATCTTTTATCGTTTCGATCTTATTGGCAATTGATGATAAGAATCCCTGTGTGAAAAATAATGAAACCCAATTAGCGTAAAGATTATTTTGACATTATTGTGCGAATAAACATGATTTACCAAAGAACTGCCTTTCTCCTCTTCCTCCTTTTCCTCTGTGTAAGTAAAGCCTGACTCTGTGTTTGCAGCAGGTCTGATGGCAGAAGGACGTCTTGTGATGGAGACAGAAGATGCAACTCCTTTTCCTGGGTAAGGATATCCTTCAGCTGTGAAACTGTTTTGATTCTCTGCAAAAATCGGTCGAGATGACTCTCCGTTGTTGTTATTGTCATTGTTGTTATTATTCATACTGTTATCAAAGCTAACTGGGTATGGACCACTTGGTGCTCCATATTGCATGCTAGGAGCTCCGTATTGATTACTTGGAGCTACAGATTCGGGATATCCTCCAAAACTAGTTGAGGCTGTCTGTAAGTTTCCACCGTTATTATTTGTTGACGCTGCTACATTTAGCCCGCCTGAAATTTTTCCCGCCGATGCCGAGGCTGCAGCCACTACTTGCCTATTTCCTAAAGATGCGGAAGCAGCAATTCCGATTTTGTTTTTTCCAATATTATTTTTTGCTGAATTACTTGCAATGGATTTGCTGGTCGTACTCCCAGCTGCAAAAGATCCCCTTCCATTTTGAGCAAATGATCGAGCATGATTTGCCCGATTTGTGCTTGCCGAGTTGACAAAGTTGTTATTTGAAGGGGCATTGTAGGTTAAGCTTATATCATTCACATTTGTGGCAGATCCTCCTCCGAAATTGTTGTTTATATTCGTCGGAGCTCCATATTGTGTGTTTATATTATTTGTCGGTGCACCGTACTGAGTATTAACGTTATTTGTCGGAGCCCCGTATTGTGTATTGACGTTATTCGTCGGTGCTCCGTATTGTGTATTGACGTTATTCGTCGGTGTCCCGTATTGAGTATTTATGTTATTTGTAGGAGCCCCGTATTGTGTGTTTATATTATTCGTCGGGGCCCCATATTGGGTGTTTATGTTATTCGTGGGTGCTCCATATTGAGTATTTATGTTATTTGTCGGTGCACTATATTGGTTGTTAACATTATTGGCTGCTGCACTGTTTCCATTATTAAACTGGTTATTAACGATATTAGAAGCAGCACCATTGTTTCCACTGTTAAACTGGTTAACATTATTTGAAGGAGCACTGTATTGATTATTCACATTATTAGAATCCGTATATCCGCCATTGTTATTAGAATTGGAACTTGCCGAAGTAGAAAAAGAAAATCCAGAATTGCTAGTTCCAGGGGCTCCATATCCTGCATTTGTCTCTGAATTCGTAGTAGCAGAAGAATAGCCCCCAGAAGCACTGTTACTAATAGTAGATGCAGAATTTTGGTAGCCAGTAGAATAACTTCCACTTCCTGACCCAACAAACTGGGTATTTGATGCAGAGGAAAATAAACCTCCCGTATTAAATGGAGACGGCGGATTTAATTGGCCCTGTTCTTTCTGATTGAAATTATTTTGGCCATTACTATTACTATAACCGCCACTACTAGCAGAATTAGGGTAACCTCCAAAACTGTTCGTATTTGTGCTTGCAGCGATTTGGTCTCCCACGGAACTGCTGGAGGATTTTGATATTCCATTGCTCTTGGAACCACTATCCACTTTCTGTAAACACAAAATCATTATTAGTTCCCATTATCTACCAAAAACTTCATATGCACACATCGCCAAATGTACGTTAATGCTAAGATAATTTGCAAACTAACTACTTTTGGCAAAATCCCTTCCAACGGAAGAAAGCGTTCTACAGTTAAAAGCTTAAGCTTCTCAATTTTCTGCGCTACTTCTTTATTAGCGTCTCCGATAGTGCCCTGTAGTTAATAAAATATTTTAAATCTGTAAATTATCAAAATAAATTATGCAAAAATGGATTTAGCAGATATGTCGAACTATTCTGTTCGAACAATTCTGTTACTCACTCTAACCGTCCTCCTTAAATAAGTGTTTTGATCGTATCCAAAAGAGAACTTTAAGCACAAAACAATTATTAAAAATGCTAAAAATTTTGGTGATATGAGCGACATTCTCATAGCAAACGCATTGAGCGACCCTCATTCGCTCGCGGAGACTGTCTGCTCTTTGATTCTAGCACTACTTCCTTTGATATCTCAGTACAAACTAATAATTAAATGAGGATTGAATCCTCATATTTCACTGCCATTTCTCCGACTGCGTTATTCTTTTAGCTAATCTCTCCTATTGTGGGTAGGTATGTCTATCTAGTAACAGCTAACGGTATACATTTCTAGTTCTGCACTATCTACATCCATTATAGAAAAGTTTGCAATTAGTACCTAAGTAGCGATTGTGAGGTCAGACATTGTTAAAGTATCATGAAGCAGTTTTCATTGATATCTCTCTGTGTGTGCCTACTTTAAACACAAGAATAGGCACATAAATATTAAATACGTGTAGGTACTTTTACCGGTATTTATTATAATATGTTGATGTATGCAAAAATCCCCCTACGCATTCATTTCCATTTCATTCGTGGTAAATACTATTTAATTCAACCTACTATTGTATTAGTACTGCAGTAATAGTAATAAACATAAGTAGAGGTGCGTGGTTTACATGTAAAGGAAAAGGAAATCAACTAGTGCAAAGTAAAACTAGCTATAAAATTCTAATTAACTAGTTTTTTTTTCAGGCAAAGTTGTATGTTCTAGTGCGTTGGAAATAATCTACGTGTTTTAACTCCGTCTCCGGTACTAAAACAAACCTTGCTATTATTTAGTTAGGGCGATGTGCCATACTCTTATAATTATAGTAATAATAAGGTTGTTTAACTGGGTTGTCTTGTCTGCCCCTTTTATACACTTATATCTTATAGGAACTACTGTGTGACAGTTATTTACACTATTCTATCATTATAATCCTCTTAGCTATCTTATTTAAGATAATCTGTAATAAAAGAAAAAACTAGTGCGTTGAGTTACATTCTTTGTATTGTTTACATTCTGTGGCCTTTTATGTATTTAGGAACTGTAACAGGGATAGTAGTTATCGCTTTAACCACAGAATGTAATCGTGTAGGTATCTCCACATTGTGCTCATACCTTACATACGTTTTACACAAAAGATCTTCTTGAATTGTATGTAGCTAAAGTTATATTAAATACAGTAGCATATATATATGCATACTTAGTCGGTTCAGATTAGGTATAGTCTATATAAACGGTATGACCGTTAACTAGGATAATCAATTTAGTTTTATTTGCACAAAGAAACATATCATAAGTGCAAGCAAAAACCTTTCTCAACTAGTGAATGTATCTGTCTGTCAGATCATGAATGACACATCACTTACTATTCTCAGTGCTTTATGAATGTAGTCAAGTTAGTGGGAAGGATATAAAATGCTAAGAAACTGAAGCGTGCGGAAGTAAATAATTTTTATTGGCATTTCTTTGCTTGCTTTTACAGTGCGTTCATCACTTGCTAACTATTAGTTTAAGACTTATACGGGATATGTTTATTTTTTATGTTATCTCCTACTTTCCCACAGTTTCTCTACCGACAATACTACTATCTTGTCAGGGATGCTTTTAAAACTTGCTTTGTAAGTATTTATAGTGTGCAATGTAAACACACACGACTCTAGGTACATGCAGTAACTCACAATATAGTATTTGTAGATCTATTTCTACTGACATACCTTCTGTATGCTTTTAAATAGATAATGACTACGATAAGAATTCATTGTATTCCTTGCGATGATTCTCTTATTGTTTACACACTTGTGTGTAACTACAAAGGTACATAATACATAACTAACACTTGTCTCACCACATGTATAAAGTGCATTTGCTTTGATAAAATTAGATATTGCTCCAATTTCTAGTCCGTTAAAATGACGTAGCGAAACTATCGCAAATTAATATTAAGCTAATTAAAACTAGATACCCAATACAAGTGCAAACATATTATATTACTAGTCAACATGAGTATATACTAAAGTCTTTGACAAAGAGCACCAATTATTTGTTTACATAGTTAAAGATTGGGAAAATAGAAAAGGGAAACGTCCTCGGTTTCATAGACATACTATTTCTAATTACCAAATTAACATTTCTTTGTTATCGCAATTAGACAAGGATTAATTGCCATTAAGATTGTAGATATTGTAAAAGTAAAAGTGAATCTGCAATAAAAATTATTGGCAAATCATCCTACTTAAATTGCCGCATTGTCTTAAATTATTGGAAATTATTTAATTTAAGTCATTACAGATGGAAGTTTGTAACTAGAAATTGTACTTATAACAGGTCCAAGTCTTTAGAATGCTTAAAGTTAGATAAAGTTATACATCCATGCCCCTCTTGAGAACATCTAACATCCTGTGACATTCTCGTGTTTTGTGATCACAAATAAAAGGGAAATTACTTTATTTCATTATTTGTACTTTCCTGAATCACTTCCTTTGTACTTCACACAATTCCCCGTAATGACTAGTAATTGAACGAAATTGTTACGGAAATTCAGTAACGTCATCCGCTGATTGTTACCAAAATTCGCATGTGTAGACACTATAAGTATCTTTTTCAACAATTTTATACAAACACCTTTCAATTGCTTCTATTATGTAGAAACCTATTTCATGATAATTTGCCATAATGCTACGTAAGATTTTACCTGTTTAATTTCTAAATAATACATTTTGGCTATTGAGACACTTTAGAAGAATATCCGTTGATGAAACAAAAATATTTCGCTAACAGACTCCAATACAATGTACATGTATTTACCTGTGGAATTGCACACGGCAGCATAATTATTGTGGAAAAATTTACTTCTTCATATTCATTCGCTATACAGATTATTTGTCAATGTGAATATGAATTATTGCATAATTTGGCTCAGAAATATACATCTGTGCATTATCATAATGCATACTACTTACTATACCTACATCATGTTAAGGGAATCTATCCACGCGTACAGACACAAGATATTAATTGGTAATTTATGCCACATGTTTCTTTTCATTTATTTTCGGTCATTAGTTTATTTTCGTTTCGACGGATAGCTATTGATTTTCATTTGTCCAGTACAATTAATGCTTTTACCAGCAATTTTTGGTCAGAATGTCCCCCGAAAATATATTTGTCATTGTCATTTTTTCGTGGTCAGTTCTTGGAAGTAATGGAAAGCAAGACTATGCAATATTTTACAAAGGCAGTGATTTTCAAGGTAATCTTCCAAAAAAATCTAAATTATTTAATTTTAAATATAAAAACCATGGTCCATTATTTTGTGTAACGCATCTGAAGTGGATCATTATTTGAAGTTTCCCAATTGATTTAGGTGAACCATTGATCCTAAGTTTCAGCAGATGTACAAACTTGCCTAGCTCCTTTGACAATGTAATTTCTTCGTTGGACAGTCGGAACAATTGCTTTAAATTGTACGATAAGGAATGCTGTCAGGGGAAATCAATGGAAATCAAAGCAAGTTCTCCAAAACAGTACAGTGATCTAAGATCGGTTGATTTCGATAACATGGCCACATCAATAAGTCCTTGTGGAGACTATTCTGGAGAGACTCCTTTGTTTTTGGAAGAATTTTGGCACAACAGCTCGGGAATAGTAGATAAAATCTACGAGGATGAAGATACAGCATTTTATTATGACATAACTGTGAACAGAAGAATTTCTTGGCCTCAAGAATTCATAAGAGATACTTGGCGCTACGTGAAGAAAACTTATGGGGATTTCGGTCCTGAAGATGGGCGGTTGTATCCCATATTGCATTCTGAAAGTGAGCGAGTTTCGTTAATTAAAAGTTACTTTGAATCATCTGGATACTGCAGAAATATCTTGGACTTAAGTTCACCCCTGAAAAATGGGTGGAATCATCAAAAAGCAGTAAATATGGATGAAATTCTGAAACAAATGAGTAAATTCGTTCTGACTGCATCTAACGGTGTTTACGGGTCAGCCTCGCAGAGTTTCTGGGACCGTGGCAATCTTACGGACAAGTGGACAGAAATTTTCATCTATGATGTCTACAAAGGAATTGGGCTTCATGAAAATGCAGAAAGATGGTTTAACCAAACAGTTAATAATACTGAAAATTTCCCACGTCCAGAAATCCCTACTTATTGGTTCCGAGATTGGTTTTTCCCAATTTACAAGAAATATGGAGAAACCGATGCATTGAAAAGCTATATATACACCTTAGGCAAATATTTTTCTAGAAATCCAGATGCTACTTATAAGTACGATGGAGAAATGAGTATGGAGGAGTATGTACATTTTTGGAGCACAGCTCTAGGAGATAATGTAAGAAAATTCGCCGAAAGAGCATTTGGATGGGATGTAACTAGCGAATACAAACTGATCGAAGCACAATTAAGATTCCCAGTCAAGTACGAAGGTCTTTAAATAGATACATTTTATTTTCGTAAATTATGAATAAATTAAATCATCAAATGAGAACTTTTGTCTTCTTGTACTTATTGATATCACGTTTTCTGCTGCTGTCGCTTTTATGGCACCTTCCTTCTTTAACTATCTCCAGTTCTGAAAATTAAATAAATCTTGTTACAAATATCCTAATTTAATGAACATAGAAAACAATTTTTTTGCCTACTAGGATGTCTTTTTTGATTGCATTTGAAGAAACAGCTATTCCTGTAGGTTTTTCCATTCGAACCACAAACGGGGTTGTGTGTTTTTATACATCGCCAACGGCAAGTATGAGCCTGTAGAAATTACATCTATTGAATTATGTTATAAATTTAATCTGCAAGATGAATACAGATAATAAACTGACTTACTTCAAGGCAAAATGCCATCTTTTTCACATGCATTTCTGAAAATTTAAAGAAAAAGGATTATTATATAATAGAAACATCAGTAGGTTTAATTATGTAGGAGATAATAGATAAAAAAGTTATCACGACTGCCTACTTGGTTTAAACAACCGTTCACAATTCAAGTGACACATGCTGCTGTAAATCTTTCCATCAGATCCACAATGTGGATTATCTTTTTCTGTGCCAGAAATCTTACAGCTACAACCAACTGTTAATGTTACTAGCGATAAAATGAGAAGTATAGTTCCTACCACAGTTGGGTTGTTCCTTGTCGCTAACATCTTGTTTATGTGAATTTTTTATATTGTCTTATTACAAAATGAGAAAAAAATATTTACAACTTGTTCGCTCTATTGTTAGTTTATATAAATAGTCTGTAAGAATGGACATAACTTTCTTAGTCGTAGATTCTATCTCTTTAAGTGGGAATACCTATTTACTACGAATTCTTCCTCTTACATAAAACCTAACTAGCAAGTTGTTGTGCATACTTGCGATGTCTGTTCCTACTTACAATCAGTAATTAACCGACTGAGAATGAATCTGCTTTATATAGCACATACACCTTTATTATTTACTCTACAGGTACACAGATAATAAATAACAAAAAAAAATCTTTTAGACCAACAGTCATTCTCTATAGGCTAAAGGCAAATACACATATGGGAATTAAACAGAGCATTCTTCAAATATAGTTGCAGTTTACACACGCATGTTAACAAACTGTACATTCTTACATTGTGACTTATGTCATATTAAATAAATATGACGGATGTCAACTCTTAAAATCAGTTGATTAGAATTGAACCGTTAAGTGCATGAATTGAACTGTGAACCATGATTGTATAATATTACAGAGAAACCGGAATATGCCAGTCATGTATTATCAAACAATTGTTGTATTAACATGAATGCAACTAGTAGATAATGATTCTTCCCTCAGATGACTATTTTACATATTGTTATTGTGTGCAGAAGATAACTTGTGTGCAATTAAAAACGTGGCAATCTAATGCAATCCTAGTGAAGGAAAGCAACTATGATCAAATGAAACTTATTTACTTTTCATTTCATTCTATATAATATCGGACTAATAATAATTCCAGTAAATTCTAATGTTTTGTTATTGTAATCTTATCACCAATATATGTGCTGACTGTTGATACATTAACGATTAACTGATGAATTTTTGTAAGCATAAAGGGAGCATGTATTTATGTCGTGGTCGGCCTTAGCTTGGTTTTGGCTGTTGCCATCATAATGTAATGACATTCGAGGCTAGACAAATACAAGTACCGTAATTCAATCGATGGCACCTTTACCTCATTCACTCTAAACGATTCCACTCTGTCTGGGTGATTGAACCTTAAGCAAAATCAACCACGTTTCAAGCCAGACTATTACTGCCCATGTTTGCATTACTAATTCAGTAATATAATATGCACACAAATCAGTATTTACACTATTTCCATATATAAACCCACAACATCATCAGTATTAATTACTACCTATTACTATTAGTAATCTGTAGCTTAAAATTCTAGTAATTCCCTCTGCCTAAATTTAATTGTCCGCCCAAGCATAAACTATCACGTTTTAGTTGCAATAATTTTTCAAGCCTGAAAAGAATGATTTAATTTGAAAAGTGCTTTTCCGATTCTTTCCTCCTATAGAGATTAGATTTTAAAAACTATTTTCCTCAAGTATGTAATTGCAGGCAATAACAATTAAGACTCAAGTGAAACTGTAAATGGCTGCTATTTTAAAATTTGTAGTATAACTTGATGAAATGTTTTCCATGTACAGTGTTGGAGGCTTGGAAAATACTTTGAGTAGATTAGCTGTTGCTTCATACGTTACCTACAACCAAGAATACCACTGGACTAGATTTAATAGGCTTTTGTTCAGCTCCCCATGAACCACGTTATAAACAACTACTAATGTTACACATAGAAGTAACAGAATAGGTTACACTAAGGCACTTGATCCGTATCCTGTATTAATCGCTTTTAGTAATATCCAGCCACACAAAAATGTGTTTTACTTCAAAAGGGAATTGCAATTTTGCCTGTCGAATCCTGATAACACTGAAGAAAAGACATCGACATTTTATATGACTTATTTCCTGATTACTCTCTTTATTAATATAATCCGAATTATTTACTACTGCAGTCTAATTCCTAGTTATCAAAGTCAGTCATAGTCCCAAATAAGCATGTATATAGAGTTGCATGCTATTGCTTGCGTTAATATTTGAAAAAACACTTGCCCACTTCCATATAATATCCGTATACCTTTTTGAACACACCCGTTATTACTAAGTAGTAGTAAGTACTTTAACAGTCTATTTATTATTGTTTTATAATTCCATACGGTTCAATGAATAGGAACATTAGACAAGTGCTTACCTACTTACAGAGAAACTGTTACTATTAATGCTATTAGTACCTACTGCTACAGTTGCTACACACAATTCAGTGACATAAAGTATTATAGTACCTAATCCTTTTCTTTTGCTCATTGCATGGCGGAGGGTGACATTTAAAGGTGACCACACACGCCTACAGAATGTAAAAAGTGAAAAACCAGAAAAGGATCAACTTACCTACAAATCTGTAAACTGTAATGTTGTGCCTATTATTGTTATGTAAAACAAAACTATTTAGCATGCACTACTGTTACTTTTTTGTCTTTCATCTGACAAATCGACATTAGCACAAATTTAATAAATGTCCAATGAAAATATGGTAAGTACCATACCTACTTTGCATACAGTATCGACGTACTACTGTATATTATAATGCATTTAGGATAATTTTGCAGCTGAACTTCGTAAGAATTATCCCAGAACAGACCTAATTTATTATAATCATAAAAATGAATATCAGCAATTAAAAATACAAACGAAGAAAATGATATACAAAAGAGAATTGTTCATGAATAAAAAAAACCTGGCGAAACTTAAAAATAGTATAGAGACCTAAGAAAAGTTGGTTTTTGCTTGTCGTGTATTGCATGTCTTGGTGGTGGTTGAGTTTGACCTGTCAAGTATGTCTGTGCGGAAAAAAGTTGAGTGAATAAATAAGCAAGCGTCAGAAACACACGTTGGTTCCATATCACGGGAGGTTCAAGTTGAACTTTAAAAGCTGACACGGACATAATTTAGATAACACTGTGACCCGCTGCTAGGAAATTGTAAGTTGAATTAAGTAGAAACTCTGTTAAGACTCTCGGTTTCTTATGGGCTCATTTGAAGCAAGGGACAAGGATCATTTAGAATCTAAAAACATAGTTAATGATCCTATCTGATTAATTATTTCATTGCGTGTGTGTACCAGGTCTACCCGCTCTGCGGTATTTGAGTGTTAGGCCAAAGCTTAGTAGTTTATTTAAACATTCCAGTTTCCAATCGGACACTGAATGACGCTTTATGTGTAGACCAAGACGAAAAGGTTTTCCTCGCCACGAAAATCTCTGGCTAAGATCAATAAATACCTACTACTGTGCTCTGTACTATGCAATTAGCGAAATACACAACACTCGCTATACTTCCCTATGTACAACTTTAAATAGTTTACAATATACGTCTAGTACACTTCACTTTACGTTTATATCTCACCATACTCATTTTCCAGTTTGTATTGAAAAAGAGGCGGACGAATGCCTTTTCGTTCAGTAGGAGCTAAGTTCATTCGGGATTTGCAACTTTGTGGAGGGGACATTAGACTTAGAAATACCCATTTGCTAAAACTCAATGTTTATTTGGGTTCCGGGTCAGTGCCGGAACTAAGAAGTTGGTGAAGGCAAAGTGTATTTCGCCTGTTGCCTACCGATTCATCTTATTCATTCTAAAACTTGATAACCTGCATTTTTCACTTTCTCAGGTCAGTTCTCTTTCCTTACAATCTTGCGAATTTTCTTCTGCCGTTCTACGCTCATTGTCTCCTTATTTGACATGACTAATCTAAGGAAAAAATGTTAAACATTTGCTAAAAGTTTTAATTTAAAAGGATTTCCTAGTATAAGTAGGAGATAATATTAAATTGTCAATTCCCCTGGATTGAATGTATAATTTTTGGAATGTCAGAACAGTGAACCCAAGTGTTATCAAAGTTCTCCTAATGTGTCTACTACTAATAATGTAGAAAAGTGCTCCTAGTAAGTACTATCTTGTATAAATATCATTGTCAAAGCATAAGAATAAATTAACTTTCTCTTTTACTACTATTTACAGTACTTCAGAGTGCATTGTAACAGATTTCAGTTCAGAGTTCCACGATTATCGCAATGGAGGTTAGAGAAAAGAAACTGTGAGCATTATTGCATTCTCTATTTTATCGCAAATGCCATTCTATTGTGTTTTAAAATACTCATACTCCTATATCCCTACAAGTGCATACAATTACTATTACCACAATTATTATCAGTCTTGTTTTGATTTTTTATAGAATTCAGTCTCCACACGTGGAATGTTTTTCCCATGCCATTTGTCATTCATAATGTCACTTTAAATCCACAAAAGATTCACTATTTTTCTCTCTTCTTAGTTTATCTCTTTAATTAGAATTTTTCTGCACTTGTACACAATGGTTTCCTTTGTTCTACAATGTTTCCTGAATATTGATACAGAAAATGCAGGTTGTATGCCTATAGGGCATAGAATTAGTCACCTTAAAACGTTCTTTCTACTATATAAGTATATTATAGCAGTTAATGAATAGCATCAGTATTCAAATCACACTCGAAAACAATTGGCCTTGTACTCAAAGGGTAAATGAGTAAATAATATCAATTACATTATCCAACCGCTGACCTTTACACACACACCTGCCGACTTCATTACTGCTGTGTGTAAGCCGAAGTCTAGTAAACGTTGTAATTAGAGAGAGAGCGCTGTATTTTATGGATAGCTCACCATTGGTAATGCGCTGGATCATAATAATTACTAATACCTTATAAGTACATGTTCAACAGCTTTGCACACATATTTTATACAACTCCACTGTATATCCCCGTAAAATCTACCAAATTACAATTAGTAAATCACCATTACTATATCTCGATGATACACGGAACAAATGAAATTGTTATCCACATTCAGTATTTCACTAGCACAACTAATTACGTCCATTTTCCTACCTTCTTGAGGATTTAAACCATGTAGATCATGCATTTTGCATATTGCTTCACAGTACTAATTACAATATGCACTATAATGACTCGTTGTAACAGTGTAATTATTTTCTTACCAACATTAATAAGCTCTAATGTATTTACAGATACAGAAATGACATGTAAAAGGAGGTTACCAATTGTTGTAAGCTGATGACTACTATACGCACCAGATTACATGATTTAAACAATAATTTAAGCTGATTCCGGAAAAGTCTTTTCCCATGGGGTCAATTTGTCCTAGTCGGGCCTGTTCTTGCTGCCGTATGGACGATTGCTGTAAAGGTGAATGTAAAATATGGAAATCTAGCTTTACTTTTGCATTTTTGACTGTTAGTTTACAGTTGGCTTAAAAAACTAGTTAGAACTGGATTGTATTAATTGCTTGAACAAATTAAGCAATCGTGGTACTCATTTTAAGAGTCATATGAGTGGAGGGATTACATGTTTTAACATATTAAATTGTTGTTTTACATGAAGAGCATTCAAACTCAGTTAATCCTGAACCCTCTCCAATGCACGTCGTCCGAAGAGCTCAAGTTCAGTCTGAAAACCAACTCACTGCGTTTCAACTGAGTGATCAGGCAGCAAGAAGGAATTCTCATCCGAATCAATTGAGAGGACTTCAAGAATATGAAAATGCTAAAAAGGGGATCACAACATCTCTTAATGGATCACCTCCAGGCAGTCCACCATCTAGTCCATTTATGATATGGCCAATCATACCTCCTGGTCGACTCATGTAGTAGTATTTCAAATATATTTTTACATTTTAGAGAATAAAATTTAAATGTATGAGAGAGACAACGTAATTAGTCTAGTTTACCTTTTCAAACAGTTGATAGATACCGAAATGATAATATTGATAACTAAAACTGTTCTAGATATAACATGAGTATCAAAGTCGACAGGATATGACTATAGTACCATGTCAAGTTAAGCACATATATATCTTTAAATTATCTCTGGATTACTGTCCTGTTTGCATAAATGGTATTACGAAAATGTGTGGTAAGTCGATATATTTATGAGGACGCAAGCAAAGTGCTCTATTTAAAACATAATTTATGTTACACTTGATTAAAATTTCCGAGTAGAAACTTGAATTTAGTAGAATTGTAATCTAATCGGTAGAATTAATGACAACCATGCATACAACGAAGCGATTTAAAAATAGAATTTCCAAGAAAGACGCACTTGTTTTCATTCTATTGATGTAATTCTACCGAATGTAATTGTGAAGGCAAAAGGGTGCAATATTATTATTAATATGCATTATAGCATTCATAATACTAGGATGATATTTATTGCTCCTTGATAACGTAGACTAATAGTGTCTGCATGTTTTCATTGAACCACACTTGTTTGAATAACAAGAATTTAGATATCTCTTCTGCGGAATAAATATTTGAGCGTGCTATTATTGTCAATAAACACTGTGGTAATAAATTGCATTATTGGTTTCTTTTGGTTGATTGTTATTCTGCACCAAGATCATCGCTGTGATAATTTTCTTTTCCGATATGTTTCCTATGCTCTTCGAATTAATAGATATATAATCGTGTCAAGTTTCTTGAGATGTAACGACTATAGGTATGTACGCATTGAGTCGTTGAGTCTTTGAACATAAGAAAAAGTGTTATGGAAAAATATTTATTTGACTTTGGGTATACCTTTTGTAGAATAGGACACAGAGTATACCTACATATGCATAAGAGATAGATTACCTACGTGAGCCTTTGTGATAAGCAACTTTGTCTGAAAAGAGTCTTTGTTTTCTTGGGTGTTGTTCTGTAGCTCTCCTTAAGTTCTGAAGTTAATTCAAGGCTACGACTGCCCATTTATAGGTTCACCAACAAGAAAACTTGTTTGACTCGTTTGCTTCAAAAATGCACTTGCTTTATTCATTACAAACACTTCTCTTAGTACTTGCCTTTTCTGTGTAACATTTATACACACAGCATTTTATATTGAAAGAGAAAGATCTGAAGACTATACCAATTCTATTTGTTGCAGGGACTATACATCTTTAAGCCTAGTGACATATTGCCTAAACCCAACTCCAACCCAACTTCACTTGTTATTGTTATTCAACAGCCAAAACTTTTTAGCACCTCTCTTTCTAGTTTAACGGCAATTTTATACCCATATTAAGTGTCTCCACTATTCCTCTTTCAATACAACCATTATAATATTTAGTCCATTTACCTGGTAATTAATTTTAGTATATCCCAGAGCATTGTCTGTGACAATTCATTCTTTGGTGTATGAAAGTGCACATTCTACTAAAGATATTCAATCCTCATAAACTGATATCTTATATTACTTCGACAATTAGACAATGGCACATCAAATAAAATTCCATTTATTTATGCTTTAGCTTATGAAATGTCAGAAATCATACAGACATCTGCAGTATTTACGTTTTTACTAATCCTATCTGAAATTCTCAACAGCTTTTTTAAAGTTTATACTAATATTGAAAAATGCAGAACGCAACCTATGTAAATGAAATGGACATAATTATTTTTTCGTTTCAAAATAAACTGTTGGGTTTGTCACTTTTCATTTCTATATATTATCTCGATGATAGTGGGTAGGCAATATGTTAATGTTTGCACAAAGTATATTAACTGTAATGTGGAGGACAAAAATTGTACTATCGCACTTACAATGTTAATATTATATAAAGAAATTATAATATAAATTGAGTATTGATACCTAAATAAAATGGTAAACTTGTCTTTATTTTTACTTGAGTTTTGTAATACATCTTTAAAGACACATACTAAAGATAAGATGTTCATTAGCATATTGGCAATCTGTGGAGGGATGTGAAGGAAAATAATAAATTGAATTTGTAAGAACAGTGGAAGTTACATGGGATTGTTTGTACGATTTTTGTAATAATTTATCAACAGTCCACCCCACGGACTAGTCTCATGCTAAGCAGCTTTGCCTTCGGCTAGTGCATAATAATAATGAATAAAGGTACTTGCTACACCAATAGAAGCTATTATTAAATGTTTGTATCAAATGCCCATAGGTTGTTGGAAATTTTGTGGGTTTTGGTTCAAGTTGAAACGGTCATTAGGACATCCCCATCCCCAAGTAAAGTTATTATTGTTGGAGTAGACAGGAGCTACTTGAATAAGTTAGGTACTAAGGTGCTACATACTTAAGTACTACAAGGATTTTCCATCCCATAGTCCCAATCCTCTGTAGTAGGAGTTGAAAAATTTTGTTTTTCTGTATTTGGTGGAATATCCGTGATGGATAAGTGTTTACACATTTATGCAGTATGGCAAGTGGTAAGCTAATCCATCCTTAGAGATATTCTACTGGAATCCCAGTTCTGGCTGCGATTACTGTTTCGTCAATCCTTTGCTATCACTTGTTAACAGTGTGTAGTCATGTTCTCAATGCCGACCTTCCTCTTTTCGATGGTCTGAGTAAATGTATGTACCTTCAATAAAACTAAAACCTACGGATGATAGGAACAGTGATGTACTTTATGCATGTTGGTACAAATATAGATACTAACTATTAAGTGATAGAGAATAAAAGTGCAATGACGAATGGTAAGGCAGCGAACAGTGGATGATTGGTACAGGGACGAAGTTAGATATAGTATTTTATTGTATTTGGCTAGTTTAGTTTAGTTTGGGATATTATTATCTTTATCACATTACTTAGAGAGCAGTAAAACCAAAACTCAACATCCAACAAAAGTACAA
Source organism: Tomocerus maximus (assembly GCA_019776445.1). Taxonomy (NCBI): domain Eukaryota; kingdom Metazoa; phylum Arthropoda; class Collembola; order Entomobryomorpha; family Tomoceridae; genus Tomocerus; species Tomocerus maximus. The sequence continues at coordinate 28,447 of JABASH010000584.1, forward strand.
ATTCCAAATATACAATCCTTTCGAGAGTGAATGCATTCGATGTATTTTAAACGATCTGCTGAGCTTATACTTTGGGTACCAACTAAATATTATAATGTACTTATAAGCTACTATACCTATATAGTTTGTTGTGAATAGACAAGAGCTAATTGTAAGTACCTAATATTATCATGTTGAAAAATTGACGCAAATAGATACTATTGAGTTGTGCATAATATTAAATCTATAGATACTGAGTAGGCATACTTAGTATAATATGTGCAACTAATGGACTGGACTACTCTACTAAGGTTTGGATTTTATTGCCTATTGCTCAGTTAGCATAGCCATAGCCCATATGTACGTATTTATTGTTCATTCGTATGTAGAATAGGTCTGTTGCAACATATAACTTTCAGTCTGGAATAGCAATGCTTAGCGAAATGGTTATCGCACATGTTGGATTTCCATAGTCCTTTAATGTCTACCTCAATAACCACAGTACACGAATTAAATTAAAGCAAAGTAGAGTCTCATTGGTAATAGTTAATAGATCAGCATTTATAATAGAGATATATACTTCTTGGATTTCGACATAGGTACACATATATAGATACTATATTATAAGAATGTTTTAGGTACATACTATAGTGACTTTACACTTACATGATTATATGTTATTAAAATAAGAATCTGTAGTTATATAAGTAGCACGTACAAGGTTGTCTTTATATCTAATGACTACTTATATATTATGTAGGTAAAATAAATTCGATGATACAGAAGTGGAGTACAAGTACAACTGACTATGCTATGCTTGTGTGTACCAATAATGCAGTATGCAATCTCTGAAATGAATTAGAGGGATAAGCCCACTAGACTATGTTCTTATTCTTACTACTTCTGTTCTGCATGCACACTTAAGTACTTACAGCCATTACACACATACACAGACGTTTTTCATACACACACAGATATATTAATGCAAGATAATCTTTGTACACCGCATTTTGTTGTGCTCAGCTCTTTCCACTTCCAGCAAGCCAAGCAAATCATTGTACTTTGTATGTAGGTTTATTCTTCTGTGTTCATGTATACTAAGTACGTGATGGACTGGAGCAGAGTTGTGTCGTGATGTAGGAAAAAGAAATACGTAGACCAAAGCCACAAAAACGAAATACATGGTAGAACGACGACAATACAGATATTACATACACTAAGTACATAGGCAACGAAACGAAACCAAAACTCGTCATTCGATTCCACTCCATCCATCCGTCAGCCCAAATATTTGCAGAGGTGGTTTGGTCTGGCTTGGTTTCGTCAAAATTAACTACAATTAGCGTCGGCTCATTATTCCTCGGGTGGCACTAACTGTTAACTGGAAAATTAATTACCACAGAAGAACATTAGCCCCTCTATTGATTGATTCATACACAAATTATACAAGTAAATATATTTATTTATTACGTAGTAATTATTAAGGATAACCTTATGCTCAAGTTAAAAAGTTTATTTATACAACACTTTGACGTTCAACTCAACTGATAGTAACTCTTCCAACACACAAACACTTACAACCATGCTTATATAATACTATACATTTTTTGTCTCACCTTACCACAAACAGCCAGCGCAATTGTCATGTAATTTACGTATGCACTCAATTTTACTACATGAACGTACGTACATTAACATTACAAACATATTTAGTAGCTAATCCAGAAACTTCGTAGTTGTAAGTTAGTAAGTGCATTCACATTTGAGATTTCTGGCAGACACACAGTTGAAAAATTATTTCTATCCATACATATTTATGGAACGTTGCTTTCTTACAGTTTCACTACGTATTTTCCGATAACAGTCATTCTATTCAAATTACGAGTCTCTAGTGAAAACTAGCACAAAACACTTTTATTACACCATTATCCATAGGTATGCACATTATTTTATTGTATTCATTCCAACCACTACTGTAGTTGGAGTGCTTTAAAAATCCAACAAACTAAATTATATAAAACTAGTTTCGTTATATATTAATACATATATAGTATACAATATCATTATTCCACTTGTCAAAACACAGCCTGGATTAGACAACTTTTAGACAAGCCTTCTATGATTTGATTTAAATTAGGTGCATGTACCCAGTAACACTAATGGGTATTCGTACATATGTTATATAGGGAAATAGATAGGACTCTACATGCAACTATTCTCATCCTCATCTACATATTACTTTAGACAGTTCCTTTTCGTCACAGTTCGTTCTCCAGGTTTGAACATTTCACATCGTCCAGTTGACAATCAAGGATTTTCTGTTACTGTATATACACCTTTGACATATTATACAGACTACAAATTCAAAATTATATATATTCGGTTAGATCATATTTGACAAAATAGTTTCACTTGATTGCTAATTGTATATCGTTGACAATTAATTTGGTTACAACAATTTTACTCATTGCTGTTTTTGTTTTAAAGGTCTAAATCAGTTCTTGTTTCGTTGTCCTGTTTTTGTGAGGAATATTTTCAAGAACTACCTAATCATCAATAGATGTGGATATCAGCATCAGTATATCTAGGAAAAAGGAAATCTATTGATTCCGATCAACAGAAAGGTGAATCAATTACAGATCATTTTATTTTCTAACCTACATACAACCTACCGCTTTGAAAATGGAAAAGACAGGTCAGTTAGGTATTAGGTAGGGTGTGTAAGATATAATTTGTAGAAACTGGGGTATTCATTCAGCAGGAAACATATTATTATTGCTGTGTAAAACATTTTTCAGGTGATTTTTGTAGTAATTTGTATGTAAGAGGGACATGTTATGATAATGCAGAATGCAGTGCACGATATCATGACAGAAGAGTACGTGTTTTGGAATTTTTATTATTAAAAGAGTTTTGAGGCACATTTATTGTTGTATAATATGTTAATTGGTTCATTTTCTACTCAAGGCTGCACATATTTATTTTCATTGTATTTGGTCTGTTCAATACAAACATTACTAAAAGTGGTTTATTTAATGTGTTTGCAAATAAGCGTTAAAAGTGTAGTTGTAAAATGTATTTCGCAGTAGTTTTATTGCTAATATTTTTTGGGTATGTGGCAATGTAATGTAGTTTGATCCCGAGTGAATACATGATGATTTTACATTCTCCAGGAGTGATTTGGGCTTCGAAATGATTTTAAATGTAGAGTAGGGCAGAGGCCAATTATGATGATTCATGATGATGGGTAAACATAAAGAGAGACAAACAATGGATTTAACAATGGATGCTATTGATTTGAATAGGTGATTAAATATTAAGAACAATATGCAAAATGGAAAGCTACTCCCAAGCCACAGGAACGTTGTTATACTGTCAATAAAGCCAAAAAGACCAAACTACCCTGCAAACCAGAAACTAGTTCCTGCTAAAGAAGCTCTTAAGGAATGGGACAAATTAGATGCGTACTACCGAGGACAGCTCCTGCAACTTAATGATAAAAGTCCAAAAAAATCAATAAAGAAAAAGAGCAAAGACAAAAGCTTATCTAATAAATATGCTCCTGAAGATTTATTCGGGGATGAAAATTCATTCTACGGAACTGATGAGCAGATAAAACCGATTAAAGATGACTATGAATCCGATTTGGATTTATATGATGATATCAAGTACAATAAGACAGAATCAAAAGGGGTAAAATTTAGTTGTAACGAAAGGGAAAAGGACTCGGAGAATTATTTAGCAATTTCCAAGGAAGATTTTACCATACGACTTGATGCAAATAATAAGAAACGCTGTTGGCAAAAGGGGAAGAATGAGAAAATGCTCCGACCTGTGTTAACGAGTAATTATCGACCCCCTGTGGCTGCTGGATTCAACAGTATTCATATCCAAAAGATTCTCTATCATAAGTGTACAACTGAGTCTCCCGAAAGATTTTCGTCAGGAACTACTGCCTCGTCCAAGGACTCTTTGAAGGATCACGACAAAGAAAAACCGACGATCAAACAAATTGTTCCTAAACTGAAGGACTCTAATTCCGCTGTCTCAAAAACTTCTGCAGTTCCTCAGCCCCCAATTACAAATAAGAACAAGAATAAAGAATTGCTCTCAAACACTACTTCCGCCAATAATAACAACTCTAGCACTAAGAATAAAAATCTTGAGAAGAAATACAAGTCCTGTGATAATGAAAATAGCACCGAGCCCCAGAAAAAGAAATCTGACCCAGCTGAAAGACAAAAGTCCAAACGGAAAATGGATTCCGAGTCTCCTGTCCCTGTGTCAAGTACTAGTGAACTTTTTGAGAAAACGAGTCCAGTCAACAAGAAACAAAAATATTCAGACGAACAGACTGAACATATTTCTGCTGACAACGGTCTAAGGCAATTTTCTCCGAATGAAACTTCTCTCGACTCAGTCACCCCGAAAGGAGCTGAAAGTCTTGTTAATACTATTGTCAATCAATCTAGGAAAAGTTTTCAATCTGTGAATAAAAAAGACTCTGATATACGACAACGTCAAAGAAATCTGGAGAGCAAACGCAGAAGATGTTATGCTTTAAAGAAAGGACAGGAACAGGAAGAATTAGAGTCAATTGAACTGGCTTTTAAAACTTTTGAGTTAATATTGGATTTCCCTCCATTGTCTCCCATCAGGTCTCCACCCATGTCCCGGTGGTCCTAACAGTGTTTTGTTTCAAAAAATAGTTTTCGAGTATTATTTTTTGCTGTTTGATGAAATGTACAATTACTACAAATATTATATGCATGAGCAATTCAGAAGTTCATTACTTAAGATTGTTTTTGTTGATGCAGAGGAATAAAATAGTGTCAAATACATATTTGACACAAGGTTTTGCAAATCGTATACAATATTTTTCATATTTTTACATGATAAGACATACTTAATTTAATAGGTTCGATAGTGTTGTCCAGATTCGTTGATAATTCTGGTTTGGCATTCACGAAAGAAACTTTTCCAGGTATTTTAGTTAATGAAGTGTGTCCCAGTTAATGATTGCGAACATATTTATTTTTTCTTCGCACTAAAATATCTTGACACACTTGGCGAATGCTTATCAAGTTTGACCAAGCCAGAATTCTCAAAGCCTATATATAATGAAGAAAATAATAATAATATAAGCATAGACCAATAGAGTTCAAAGGAAAAACACAAAAACTTAGATAATATAGCCACATTTTCGCCATCATTAAAATTGCTGATAAAAGTGTCATTTCTTTAGGTTATCTACGTAATTCCTAGGAAATCCCACAATAACTGTAATATTCCTTTAGTAATTAGTGCTAACAAGGTAATTTACATTAGCTTCTGTATGGTATAGACCGTGACTATATCTACAAATGAAGGGTTTCAAAGAACCAATTCAAAGTTGTAGCAAAACAATAAGATAGGAGGTCGTAATCGAAATAAAGGTCAAAATAGTTCCAGGCATAACAGTGTAAAATCCTCCGCATAAAAACCCAATAGGCAGGCAATTATCTAATTGACTTTTGAGAATGAAATACTCTTGCGTGTGCAGATAGGGCATATCTGGTAAACATTTCATCCATGATTCTCGAAATTTGATTGATGTAGTGTACACCGCACCCATTGCGGATAGAATGCTCCACAACTGAATAAGAAAGTAGGCTGCACTCCACATAAAAATCATCAGGCTCGTGGCAGGGAAAAAGCTAAGAAGTCTCAGAGAAACAAACATAAGCACGCAGAGCTGCACTAAAACAAATGCTTTATAGAACATGAACATCCATTGAAATATATCGTTGAATTTGTCTACAAGATTTTCTAATTTCTTGTATGTTTTACAGATTCCATGAACGATTGCCACTGGACTGACTTTCGAAACAGAGTTGAAGATGAGCTCCTTACTTTCCATTCCGGAGTGATTCTTGGCTTGATGTGTTAATATCTCCAGGCAATTTTTTATTGATTGAGAAAACCGCACGAATAACATATGGAAATGGTTAAGCGAAAACCAGAGGATGGACATTACGTAGTTTTGAACTGCAATTGACACATAAAACCCCCAGTCTGTAAAACCCGATGTGGCGGGGATAACCGATGAGATATATGCAGGAAATGTGGGGTTGTTAATGTGGTTCAAGGAGATAAGGACCATGCTCAGCAGAGTTGTGCCCACAAAGTAGTATTTCCCGAATGTGAAATGCTTCCTCTTGATACTCTCCAGACTGGCGATGAGTAATCGTTGCCGAATATCCAGACTTCCTTCTGCATGCGCAAAGAAGATTAATGAAAATTCGGAAAATATAATTATTTTATATAATTTTAAATCATTACGTTCCAGTATTCCTTTTTCAATCGAATTCCATTCTGTGAGAAGGCTACAGATTTTGTGCCTGTTCCATAACATTGTCAGTAGCATGTAAAGAACCAGTATTGCAATAATTAACCAGCAGGAAAAAGCTAGGAAAACAACTTTTCGGTTTGGAGTGAAAAATCCGTTTGCTCCATACAAAACGAAATTTGTCACAACAAAAACATTTTGACAAGAAAATAATGCAAGCACTAAACAGTTTATTACGACAAACAATCCTTTTTTGTAGTATTCAATAGATTCAACTTCCTCCACCAAGAATTCATCGTCAATTTTGGATTTCTGGCTAGACTTAGAGCTGATATTTACTTTGTAAGGAAAAATGCCAAAATTTCGAAACACATTGAAGGCACTTTTGTGGAGGGAAACTGTCGTTACATAGAAATCCATTTTTGATGATTGCAAGAAATGTTCATCAAAAGATTAGAAAAGTCAATGTGACTTGTGTCATGCATTTCTTACTTATATAAATACCTACTGATGCTACTGCCTTGTGTACAAGAACACATTTATTTAGCTTTATTGTTTTCATTCATTCATGTCAAATGAATGAAAGTGCAAATAGACGAATTTGGTCAAAGAAATGAATTGCAATCTTTTGTGCTTTCTGATGTCTACTTTTATGATCAAGCAGATACCGTATTTCCCGATTTAGTTGACCAGGGTGAACCATTGTTTCAACTATACCGTTCATGAGAAAAATTAATCGTCGGGAAGGGTCGCCTATTAAGGATCAACTATTGTTTCGAGGTGAATTTAAAAGCATTCGCCTTGAAATCATTAGCATTCATTAATTATTGTAAAAATTCGAATCAAATAAATTAACTAAATCAAATTAATGTGGAATAATGCCAAATAATGGCAATGTCGAATGAGAATGAGGGCAATATTAAGTAATTAATAGAACATTTGTGTATTAAGTTTATATAACTGCCCTTAGCTTAACATCTGCCGAATGAGAATTATATTTCACGGGTCTTTTAGGAGTAGTCTGAATTCTGAATACGACCTTCTGAATGATAGTAGGTAACTTGGCTTGGCTTGAGCCAAACTATAGTTGACTGCTCGAGGCTTTGTACTAGCAAGTACTAGCTATATGTTAGTCTCTCAGTAATGCACACTTACAAATAGGGGGTCAATTATTACGAAGGTCAACTATTGTTTCAAGGACCTTGTAAACGTGAAAAAATAATAGTGGCCCGGGAGGGGTCACTATTACGAAAGGGCGAATTAAATAGAAAAATACGTAGCTATTTCTGCAGAAAACACATTAGGTCTACTCAGATCGCCTTCGCAACCATGCTTCGCATCGCAAATCATACACTTTTAACATTGAGTTGCGATGCGAAGCACGGTTGCGAAGGCGGTCTGAGTAGACCTATTATTTTGTTGACGATAAATAGGTTATGTCGTTGGTAGCTGTCAACTTGACAAATTCATTACTTTTGTTCAAGTGCCTATACTTGTGCATTGAGAGATATAGGGCGAATTGTATGAATTTTTCAATTATTTAAAAAGTAATTAATCATTTTCAGTAATTAGGAGAGGTAATACATAGTAATATTCTCAAAGAGTACCTACTGAATGTTTACAATAGCTACAGGTAAATGACAACAAACATAATGAGCCATTGCTATGCTGCGTATTCAACTGATTGTACAAGTTTTAATACAAGAAGTTTGCTAAGGCTTCAATGAACTCACCAAAATTGAAGTTTGGATGTAAAACAGAGTATTTTTGGATATCAAAATTGCGAAATGGTTGGGTGGCAGCGTGGTAGTAAATAAATATGTTGTCGCTGTGGTATTGTGTCCCATTGACGATAATTTTGCTGCACTAGACAATTCGATTTTAAAAATGTTCAGTATTTTGACCTTTGACCCCTACCGACGATGTACACGTGACACCCTGACAACCGTTTGATGCTACGACTATCATAATTGCCTTTAATTTCTTTTTAGCAAAAGTGTAACTCCTCTGAGACAACTGGACATACAGACTTGAGGTTGGTATGCTGAGAAAGCTGGAATCTTCCTGAAACTTTTTGTCGTAGAACATTTCCCTTTTTTAACTCTGATTTTGAGTTATTGAATTTCTTAGCTTAGAAACTCATGTTTTCAAACTAAGAAATTCAATAACTCAAAATCAGAGTTAAAAAAGGGAAATGTTCGACGACAAAAAGTTTCAGGAAGATTCCAGCTTTCTCAGCATACCAACCTCAAGTCTGTATGTCCAGTAGTCTCAGAGGAGTTACACTTTTGCTAAAAAGAAGTTGTCATTTTTGGGAATGTATAGCAAGTGGCCATGGCTTTTTGTTAGTTTCATAGCAACATCCACATTTGGGCCATACGGTTTCTAAAGGCTTCTAAAGCGTATATCATTCCCTTAATTTCGATAACTGGCTATCGTCATTTCTTTAAAATACAATCCAGCAGGATGTACAGGGAAACTGGTGTGGTCAAGGCAATAAGTTAACGCATCTCAGTAATTAATTACTTAATTCGTTTTGTTACCACTTTACTATATTAGTCCCCTTCAATAGCATTTATCAAATATTTACTTTCTAAAGTTTCCAAATAGATAATAGCCAAC
>JABASH010000585.1:0-37364 GCA_019776445.1 Tomocerus maximus
ATTCGTTTTCTTTCAATCTACATCTGAATCAAATCGGATTCGATTCTACTTTTGACTAGTACTAATAGATACCTTATTATATCAGTATTTACTATTTCTAACATTACCCAAAAGTCCAGTACATGGCAGTACATGACAATCCACGAGTATTATAACAGTTACATAAAATTTATTAAATGATACGGTTTAGATAGCTATAGCATATAGATATTAATATTAAATGTCACAATTGAAGATCAGTACAGCATTTATAGCCACATTTGTATAAACATTATTTAAATTAATGATGTATGTTCCCCATAATTTTTAATATGCCCCATATAAAAATGTATTGTTAGAAGATTGTGCATGTTGGAAATAATACGAGTATCACCATCACCAGATCCGTAATAAGCTGTCCACAGAAAGGTTGAAGGTTTAGATCTGTGATGTTATTACGTGCCCACGAGTCGATTAGCTATCGCGTGTTCTTAACCACAAATGATATGAAAATTACAACAGGTTCTCTTTCTCTCACTTTGCCTCCCTGTCTGTCTGACGTGGTCATTCCTCATTCCCTCATCTTAAGTTCAGGCAGAAAAATTAATGCACTTTCTGTTATATGGAAATTATATGTGTACACAATTCCCATCTTAATGAGTTTTTATAGACTATTCTAATGAAATGATGATCACACACACACAAGGCGAGACGAATACGGAATTCATGTCTTGCCTTCCAGAATTCTCTCAATTGTTGTTCAAACATACTGACGGTTATACTTATGTGATCTTTAAGACAAGATTGTGTCAATGCCAACTTTAGCACCACAAGGTGAAAGAGCTCAACTTTTTTATCCCCAACAGCATATTACAAAAATGTAATATCACGCTTGTTACTCTTACAATTACTTACACGTATAATTTATTATGATACTTTCATTGCCTGTAGATCTAAAGGTCCACCAGTCAATATCTATTTCCGTAGGTTCAATTGTCAAATAAGGCTTGTTATAAGAATCAAATTATTTTCATGTCAAAAATGACAACAACAGTACGAAAAGGAAGGATATTTTTACTTTGTCGTAACTTGGTTTTTAAATGATTATCCCCACCAATAAATCAAGTTAATTTGCATAATTATTGCAGTAGAAGGAGTAAAATGGGATTAGAACACAAAAAGATATTCCAAGGAGAGACTATTTGAAAGAAGCTGAGAAATGTTTACTATTTAAATGATAGGTAGGAGCTACAGATATGTAAATAGGAATGTATGATTAATATTATGGAGGTATTGAGAGAGTGTAGTCAGGTATGCAAGCTTCTAATTGTAAGTAGGTAGGTGACTATGCACTTGTGCATAGACACTTCTCCCATGAAATCAAAGAGCAACTGTTATAGTCAGTCTGACTGAAGAACTGATGTGGGAACACAATTCATCTTTGCATTTAGACACAATCTGGCTTTTGTTCTGAGTCAGAGCCAATTTTCAAGTTACCAATGTCCACCGGCAGTGGATTTCGTTTCATTATTGTTTCATTCCTCTTGTTCTTTGAGAATTATATCTCTCTCTACCACTTTACCTGTCACAATCACACCCACTAATATTTCTGACGATTCCAGTTCCACATCTACTTCTCCGAACAACAATCATCAGATAGGTACTTACACTCAGTTGGTATACAGCAAAAGTAATCTGTCTTGTGATGTGGCTATACTAATACCTCTTACAATAACGTACATCATTCCTTCATTTTCTCATTTGAGAGTGTAATTGTATATATGTACATATTCCAGGCAATTCAAGTCAGTCAAAGACTATTCATCTCGTCCAGTCCAGTCTGAGCCAGATATTCTTCAATAATAATGCAAATACACATGTGCACAGGTACATAGATATACCATAGCATACCAAATAACTGAGCAGAAGTAGCAAAGCAACCACTATTTCTCCATAGTTGACTACACAAGTAAAAAACACCGCCAATTATGCTGTTCAAGGCTGTTCTTCTTAATTATTTCATTTCGTTTTATCTCCGCCATCAAGGAATTATCATTGCATTCAGATTTTCTTCATTTAATTCTTTTCTCATTCGAAGCGAGTCCATCCATCCATATGTTGGACGTTGGACTTGTTCCTCCTCATATCACAATCTATATACAACGTTCCTTTACATGCCGTCTGTCTGTAAACACATTTTACCTGAAATTGAAACATACAACTTGTACACAACACTCTCTATGCAGTACAAGTACATATATTCATTTGTAAATTGCAGCAGTGGCTTTTTTACTACATTTATACCAGAATTTAATTATTTTGCTATTCCATGAAATTACAAGTGGTCCGGGGGGATTTAACTCCAAGATATCTATTTACCACATTTAGCTTCACCAATTGCAGTTTCCCTCTGTTACAATATTATTACTGCCACAAGTGCAAATGATTTTGTTGGAGTTGGACTGCTGCGGTGTGGTGTGCCTTTTGTGGCCGATACTAAGTATGATGATAACTACGATCTTTGGGATGATATGACATGCTGCTACTTACTTTCCTCGACTACCTCTTTAAATTTTAAGCAATACTTTCGAGTGTATATTAGCTAGGTTAGTGAGTAGTTGCCCACGTTAGCTTTGTAATTGTATGTATTGCCTATTGGTAGTGTGGGTTTGGAAGGCTTCTTGTAAAAAATTAGTTAAGCTCGCAGTTCAGCCCGGTGATTATTGTGATGATGTTCTTGTTAATGTAATCTTTAAATTAAACAAAATGAGTTGAGAATTTTTTTGAGCGAGTAGCGGGGTAATTAGGGGTGGAAAACATGTTTTATCCTTGGCGCCTCTTATCTGATCTGAATCGTAGAAAATAAATAGAATCGCACTTATGTAACTATATAAGAATGAGAAGGATCGAATTTTGCATTGAGTTGCATAGCATTACACATTACAATTAAAATCCTGACCGAAATGAGGATATAGCAATGACTACCCAACTTGCAATTTTTCTCAGGCGCATTTCAACAAGTATTGTCTTGTTGAGTTACAATACAATTAGAAACAAATACATGGTTGCACACAGGCATTACATGCATACGTAATTTGCTGTTCTCCAGTCGTCTGTAGTCAACTATTAGTTTTTCTGCACGTAATATAAATATTTAAGTGTTACATGTAGTGCAGCACGAATATAATATGTGATTCTAATTTGGCCTTCCATTTATTTGATTTCCTCTCCCTACTTGTTCCATGTGAATTTACACTTGTTCACGCTCAGTTCAAGTTGAACTATTTACACATAATATTTAGGTGTAGGTTCACAGCACAAAAGTAAGCAATGAGATACGATGAACAGAATTGTAACATCTCCTCTATGAAATAACAATATGAAATATGAAGTAATAATATGTGTCAGTGTATCCATATAGTTATTACATAAGAAGTGATTTTAATCCTTCCTTATGTAAGAGTGCGTCAGTTCTGTCTGTGTATCTACCTACCTATCGGATTGCACGTAACTTTTGACTGGAGAAACATTTTTGAATCGTGTCTTCAGATTATGAACTTGAAGTCAACGGAACGAACGAGTTTTCAAAGTTTTTACAATCTAACACACCCTCTGTCTGGGGAAGTAGGGTCACTATAGCTCTATACGTTTTAGGAAGTCATGAAATAGCTCATTCAAAAAATTGCAGGCTCATAAGCAACTTTGTCATTGGTCAATGGTAAGTACCTCGTCTGGGTCAATAAAAGTTATTGACATTTTTCCCTTGGGGGACACAAATTCACAGTGTTTTTAATTTTGTCTTTTGTTCAATCAAATAGCATCATTCATTGCCCTATGCACTAATGCAAGGTATGGCTTAATAAATAGGTGTTCGACCTTCAGGTCGTAGTTTGTGGGTTGGATTCCGGGAGTTGTTAATTTTTTGGACCTAGACTTTTATGACCTTTATTTTGATATCCAAATGACTTCTTGCCTACATCTGTTACAAGAGTTTATTTGTTCATAGAAAGAGATGACTCCCTTAGAGCTACTACTTACCACACCTTTGTTGGTTTCTTGGATTCATAAGTAATGAGCGTCTTAGGCGAGAGTATAATCCTAACGAAGTGAAATAGCTCTTTACCAATAATACATATAACAGGTTGAGAGAAAAGAATTATTTGAGTAATTGTATTCCATCAGCTGAGAATTGAGCGTATAAATTTTAAGTTTGGTTTTCATTACAGAAAATATATCTCTATAGGGTATATTTGTAATTGTAACTTGTCAGATATCGCAAACTGTGGATTCGAAATGCCGCAGTACTATACTTAAGATGATATCCTGATGAAATCAGTTCAATTCATTGTGTTATTTTTTGTATCACGAAGTTACCGGACTACAATAGAAAATCTCATCATATGCGAACTGATTGTGATATGGTTCGTATAGTAGATGATGGTACAAGACATTAAAGAAAAGAAACAGATTGATTTTGAGTTCTGTACATAACATGTTAGGTTGATGAAGAGTGAAGATAGAGATTGAGTTTCTCGATTTGCTCCAGGTGAAAGATACATTTATGTTAGTTTAGCTAGTTGCTTTGCACAGAATAAGTTAGTTGATTGCTTATGACTTGGGCAAGCGAGGCCGGGCCATGGCAGGGCCATGGCAGGGCACCACACTGGAAATGTGGATTGAGTGACGCATAAACATAAAGAGGCTACGACCCCCTCCTGAGAGCCAAGGTGGTGCACAATAGAGGAAAGTGGTGGCAGCGACAAAGTGCTCTATTTCCATTCCTTCTCCAGACTCCAATTCCGTTTCCTCCTCATCACACTGTAGGATATTCTAGCATATCTGTACTTACACAATAGAAATAGTTATACTTATTTAGTTCTCTAATTTAGCAGTTGATTTGACTTGTATGTCTTGCTCTACTTTCATGTTTTAAATGGCTATAGAGAAATGTAATTGTATCTGGATAGTTCATCCTATGAGGATGTTGAAGCCGTCGGAAGATAAAAGAACAAAATGGAAATGTATTTGTGGAAAGAGGAGCGAAGGTTCTAGATAAATAGACAAGACTTAAGAGAATCGACTCGTCAAATGAAGTTTTTGATAATTGTTTGGAAACAAAACTTTGTCGGATTATTTTGCAAAAGTTTATAGAGGAGAGGAGGACTGTTTTTGAAGGAACTAATCTGTTTTGACAATTTACTTTTCTTTTGTGAAATTGCCAAGTTCATGAAAAGCACAGGGAAAAAGTTTAAAAAATAACAGAGGCAGATCGCATTGAAAGAGGAAATAGTAATATAGAGAATATTCAGCGTATATAATGAATGGAGAGGTACTACTCGGAGTAGGATGATCCCATCAGCACAAGAGATTAAATTGCTATCCTGGGGGAATGGTGAAATAATCGCAAAATACCATTTCATCTGTATATTATTCAACGACTCTCATCTTCCTCCTATACACTTTCTTTACATATACAGAGCACATATCATAATATTATGTATATGCACATAAGTAGATTGACTTGAGTGAGCTGGAGAACAAAATGAACTAAAGGAAACCAACTGAACTGGGAACAGTTAGACTTGACTTGACTACGTCCTCCTCCACCAACACCAACCAGCCAACGCAGATAACCCACCAGACCAATAACATTATACACAAGAATACAGAATATATCCTCTAATGCTATATTAACCTTGTTGTTATCTGTTCTGTAGGAACAAGCAGAGAGAATTTTTTCGAAAACTACGTTCTCCTGAAAGAAAGGAAGTGGAGCAGCTTTTTTCAACTGCACCAACTAATACATTTGTTTCTAGTAGAGAGGACAAGTGAAAGGAAATCAAGCCATGCGGACTGAACTGGCTCCGCAACAGACCGACAAACCAAAGCGGTACAATTATATATCATGTAATGTACATATCACGTAGTAGCAGTCTGAATTGTGACTAGTCGGTGGTGCAAAATAAAAAACCCGGGCAGAGAAAGGCATGAAGGGCAACGGACGGAGCCGTGAAAGATTCTAGAAGGAAAGAAAGTTCATGTATGTTAAGGTCCTAATGTAATTTAATGCTTTGTATGTTGAAGAAAGACGGGAGCGGAGTCGAAACGAAAGTCGAGGGAAGGGAAAACGGTGGCCATATACTTACATTTCCGTGCACAAACTGTTTCTATATGCAGTCATCTTATTAGTCCGACCTACCTACATCTTAGAGAGCATTTCTCACAGAGATAGTACTTAGGTAGGCACTATCTAGGAGAGAAAGATATTTTGGCACTGCTGAAGGTAATGCATATAAATATTGGGCTAGTAAGTATGGAGTTGGGAGTGTTGTGTAATATTATGCATGTAATCGGATATATGTCTGATAATATAGAGAGCGAGTGTATTTGCATTGTGTGAGTGTGGGTAGCGTTCCCGGAGAACCATCAACAGTCCCCACAAGAAATGAACCATCACAAATACACATTTTCCATTTGTAATAACATTCACTCGTCCCTGTAAATACCACTATAAAGTTAACAACCTTATGCATACCTAAACACATCCGATTCTTTCCTATGATCATAAACACATGTACTTTAGTGTGTCTACTTATGCATGTAGTTACATGAGCCTTTCTATCTTATTACTGTGTAACTCCACTCAATTCTTTTCTTCATCTCCTTCTCACTCTCTTTTTATTTTACGAATCTTATCCTCCGCCGTCGTGATCTTATTTAGTTTACTTTTAACCGACTCACTCTCCCTATCCATGGAGATTACAATATTAATATACAGCTGCACTTGCACACATCTACACTCCTTTATTATATTTTATTATATAGTGATACATACAATATTAATAAAAACACACTCATCCACCTAATCGTACAGATGGAAGCATCTGCAGACGTTTCATCCTATGGACTTGACTAAATAATAAGTATGTATTATGTGTATTACTGTTGCATATAATTCACGCTAATTGTAAGTTGAAACCAGTCAAGTTTTTAGTGGAGGAGAGCCGTGCCAAGGAAGCGAGGCTGAGTCAAGAGAAGATGCCAAAGCAAACGAAGCCAAAAAAATCCTCATCTTAAACATCTCTATAAGGAGGCTAATGTGATAGAAACTCCAGTCGACTCACTTCGACTGCACCTTCTCGTCAACCCTCAAATATCGTATCATCGTCCAACATTTCCATTCCAACCGTGCTGAGTCTTGTTCAATCTACTAATATTCGTAATATTTCACCGGTCCAACTCCTCTGCCCAAGCTCCCTTACATTATCAAATACGTATTAGCCTCTTTCATTTCTGTTAACTCAACTTGGCTCCATTTCATAATATCCGTCTACACACATTTGCCTCAACTCCTACTTCATTAATTTCCCTACCCTCCATTCCTTCTGTCCTACCTTATTCAATGTCCTATCTGCTCTGCTATTATTCTCTATGAATTACATTAAACTATCACACTTACCCACCTTAACTCAAATACATTTTATAAGAACCCATCTTTTTTCCCTTTTTATTTCCACCAATGATTTCCATAAATCGATTTTACCTTAATATTAATAATTACGTCCTATGGTCGTTGCATTAGCAGCTACGCCAAACAAATATTTTATCCACGTAGGTAACTATGTTTACATATCACTACCTACTCGTATACCTTGCAAATACTATCCTAGAAATCTATAGCTTAAATCAAAAAGATACATTTCATACTCGGCAAATTACATATTATGCAGGTTACAATGCAGCAACATGTGCCAAATTCATACCAACTGCCTTTCTCTTGCCAATAATTCTCAATTCCAAACATTCAACATTACTCAACAGAACATTTCTAAAAACCAAACTAACCTTTTCATGGTGCCTGAACATTTTTTTTCTATTTAACACGCCAATACACACAGTGTAGCATTTTTACCTTTATTAGGAGAAGAAATATTAAATATGTACTAATTAAAGATTCTTTGCACCGATATTACAGATTGTGAGAACTCCTTCCTCACATGTCATAATTATACTTCATTCCATCTCAAATACAGATACCACTTCATGAGGGAGTCCTATTGAGTTCTGCAGTAATAAGTAAACCGACGATAATATACATGTCAAATATGTACAAAAATTATAGGAGTAAAAAAGTAACAATGCATAGCACCCATGTAACTTAGGAGAAGTGCTGATGGGTATTGAGAGAGTAATACTCAAAGTTCAATAGCAGAATTCCACTACAGGGCCCCATTTTTCAAAACTTTCAACGTTTTCACGCCACAATTTAAAATTTTGAAGTTGTCTGCAACTGCCTTTTCGCTCAAACAATTAATTTTTGGTCTCAGGTTCGATTTGTAATCGACTTTCGAAGAAAGGTTGATATTAACAAGGAAAAAATTGGATCCTATAGGAGGATTCTGCTAAAATGCATTGATTTGAGTACCTACGGTCAGGATACCTATTGCAACTCCTCCTTTTACGTCTTTGAAAATGAAAAAATATCTAAACGAACACAAAGATTAATTTTGTACAAACTGATCAAGATATTAAGACGTAAGATTGGTTATGATAATAAGCGTACTAAGATTCTAAGAAAAACTCAGACGCCCACATTACATAATAGATACAGATGTAGTGGCTTTGTCTGATACTTAAATAGTGTATAGAATTTTATTCAAAGTCATCATAATTAGGTAGGTAATACAAATTACAAATGAAAACAAGAAAACATAAGAATATACAATTATCATGTAAGTCATTAGCAATAACAAATCAAATGTGCACTGAATCTGCTGTTCATGCTTCCAAGTTACCCATGGAATATTTGCTGTTGCCCATTTATTATCTATCTCATGCTGTAATCAAATGCTACCCTACTTAAAATTCGTTGAAGATGAATTCCATTCAGTGTATGTAAATCTAGAGAGTCGTAGATGCACAACCTACTTAATATATATAACAATAAAAAAGGTATATGTGGTCATGTGAAGATTGCAGGGTGCGCAATTAACGCTGTAATTTGGTACAGTGTAGGTAAGCATTAAGTATCCACTTATTGTTATTCCGCTAATTACAACTAACCAGACTAGAGTTCAAGCAGTAGGTTTAAGATAAACGTAGAGTACTGCCTAAAGAATCTATTGCTCTAGTCCAATTTTCGGTAGTTGAATCAAGTCAATCCAAGCCACTCAGTGTTTATTGTTATTATAGGATTAGTTACCTACAACCTTACACAATACGCCTTCAGTATGCTTCAGCTCGCTATTATTTGCGGTTAGTACTCGTGAATTGAACTATAAATCCTTAAAAGTTCATACTAGGTATATCCTAGCCAGTAATTTTCTATAGCATAGAGATATGATACACAAGTGGGTAAGGTGATAGTGATGGGGGTAAGGAAATCAGATGAAGGAAGGGAAAGTGAGGAATGGTCAGGTCTCACAATATGCAATCTCGTCACTTCCAGACCCATTCTTGGGTCGCCTACAAAAGAAGGTCCGCATATATCGGCCTCAACATAACTCATCCTTTGCCAAAGTGTACATCTAAGTAATAAATAGTATCTTAAAATAATTCTGACATTTTTCTGTTTGAAAATGGTCTTCGAATAAGAATGGAAGTAAAGGATTTAATTTAGAACATCAGTTAGTATGTACTTAGTGACCAAAATATATTGTAGAAGACTCAAAAAACAATACTTTCATCTTGCATCGCATTTCCTTTTAGGAAAAGGAGGTGGTAACTAAAATAGAAAAGGGTAAAATATTTCTATGATTCCTATAATATTATTTATTCCATTTAGTATCTATACTTTTAATTGGAGATATGAGGTAGGCACTACTTAAAACTAATTCGATTAGTAAGGAACAGCATTTTTGCCAGTATTTAATAGGACTTGTACGAATGGTTGAAAATCAGAGCGGGGTACAATTTGGAAGATGGGATAAATCTACTGAGCAAATTATAAGATTGTACCCTCTGTATTACAGTATGTATGTAATTTCCTAATAATAGTACCGACACACTTTTGACACATGGGTAGATCTGTGAAAGAAGTCAAAAAATGCAGAGGATAGGAAGTGAATGGGTTTCTGTGTACGTTATGGTTTATATAGGTAAAGGTTGGAGCAAGAAATGTGACCATTTGGTTGGTATTTTGGACGGAGGAGAGGCGAATAATGAAATAGTAGAGATAATGGAAAAAGTGGAGGAGAGCTGTCAGAGCAATAAATTTGTTGACGCAAGTTAAATTATGTCAGAAAATGATGCTTATTTTCTCAGACAAAATTTTTGGGTTCATGCAATGATTAGAGTTATTAGCAATTTAGGGGATTTAAAGAGTCAAGCAAGGAAGGAAGATTGTGTGAGAGTAGAAAAGTGTGGTAACATTTGGTAGTAGTAATACGTTGGAATTACAAGTTAAAGAAGTGATGTGAGTCCAGATACATGTGCAAGATAGATAATTGAGCAACAAAGCAATCAAAAATAACAAAGCAATAATCCAATGGAATGAAATGGGTGTTCTGCTCATTCGTTTGTGGTTCCCATTACATACATTACGAGAAGTTATACTACTATTATCATACAAACGAGTCATATAATAGTGTAAGTAGTTTATGATTAGTCCTAATGCATAGTAAGGTCATTTCTGTATATGTGTGTTTCATTCATTCCTAGTTAGTATTGTGTTGAGATTGGGACAGAAGAAGATTGGGTGTACAGAGTAGGATACTGGTGGATGTACATAGCAGGATAGGAAGAAAGGTGCGAGTGAAGTCAAGGGAATAAATATTAGAGAGACTTGGATAAGAGCATGTTTGATCCGCCTTTAGATGAAGGGCACCTTTATTTTCAAATCGAAAATTACTGTAATCATTCATTTCAACTTGAAATTTCCTCACTGGTTTGATGATACGTTTCGGCTTTGCCTGCCTTCTTTTCATTTTCTCTCCGTCCCCAAACAACAACCATCGCATTGTTCTTCTAACTAAGAAGAAGCTTTGCTGTACCCAACAAACAAACCGAACACTCACACAAACAATTGTTACCTTACATAATATTACATATCCATATAAACAAAGCAACAGGAATATTACTATTGTAATGACTGACTGAGTGAATCTTCTTCACTCAACTCAACTCTTGCTCAAACACATTATACACTTTATTATTATAGTTCGTGTGAGTATATCTCAAATACATTCACGTACCTTTTATTTCTATTATTCAATACAACCACTAACACCAACGCTAAATCTGAACACTTATGTAATAGCTAGGTACCATATTAATATATGCTTTATGATTTTTATCACCATAATATCAAATATGGACAAACATAAAGAAATCCATTGTTTAAGAATATTGTTTTGTTTTCTTAAAAATTATCCAATTTAGTAATATCTTACGTCACTATATGCTCAATGTACTAATACATCTCGAGTTGATTTGAACGAGTTTACCTGATCTCAACTGAAATTGACTTGACTGACGTTTTTCTATCGTTTTGGCTTGTGCATAGAATCAGCCAGTCTCAAGAAAACTTAACAATTGTCTGCACCTTTTACTTATGCAAAAATTTACATTGCTACACAGATGGTATGTATATCTAGGATCATTATAATTTTTTGAGACAGTAAATATAAACACTACTGCCTATTTTATATTTATATTCAACGAAGATAGCCTTTTCTACCAAATGAACTGATGTAGGAAAGGCATTGGAGGGGACGAGGAGAAGTGAATCAACTTTGAAAATGAAGATAAACATTAGTTACAAACATAAACGACTAATAAATATGGGGAATAATATTAATGGTATGTACTACATGGGTAGTTACACTAAAATTACAACCATTATGTAGGTAGGATGACTTGAAAGCAATTGAAGAAGTCGGGTCTCCTCGTCTTAATCCCATTACTTTTACCTTCTGTTAATAAGTAATAATACTTACCTAAATATTAATACAATAATACAATAGAAGCAATCATCCCAGTCAATTTCCCAAAAAGCCACCACCAACCATTATTCCAATCTAATCCAATCTATTATGCATAGGCAGGTACTTTGCTTTATCTCTATTCTTTAAGTATCTACCTATAGGATAAACCTTATCTATTGACTACTGAGAATAATACCAGTTTACCATTACATGCCTACAGATCAACTGTTTCCTACTGTATTTACAATATCCTGAATGCCGTCTGATTTAGCCCAACCAACAACTTCTTACTGGTTTTACCTTAGCTACTACAGAACTCCGTGAATTCAAATGAAACTAGTAAACGGACTCGACTGTGTCTAATTTTTATTTTAGGGCTGTCTGTACCAATATATTGGGAACTAAACTCTTCTGTGCGGGTTTGGTGTGGAATTCCGTCTGTGAATTAATATGATCAAGTCTCCCTGTACTGGCTGGTCTGGATCATTCTTACTTTTAAACTACTTAACACTGTCTTCCATTCTATAGTAATGAATCGTAATATTTGTAATGCACACACCATTGCTATATAAACTACCTCCTTCAATACATCACACTGCCTAGTCCTCGATAGATATTTCCGCAGAATTCGTGGTCTGCATTCGTAATGACTGCACTAAGACTCAACACTTTTAAATTTAACAGCATTTTTCAACTGACTCAAAGAAAAGTTACAAAAAGGCATATATTTAATACAATACAAATGGATACACAACTTACATGCTTACTTAATTCTCAACTATTTAGTATACGTATGCTTCCAAGAATATTTGACTTTGTTCCTTGCCTGACATTAAAGTTCGTCTCAGTTCGCGAATATAAATGACGCAGTAGATTAGAACTTCATGCAACAGTTTCTATATTATTAATGTACTTAGTTGACGTGAAAATAGAAACCTAATAATGCTTTTAGGCTCAGCATTATAACACATTCATTCAAATTGGCGATGATGTCTCATGAATTTAGAATCAGGGTGAATTCATCATGAAACTTATATTGGAATCATTTTTCTTGCGATGACAATTCTCGGTTGTCTTCACATCATTATATCTGACAAATAACTAAATAAAGAAAAAAGGTTGTGTTGCTTTATTTGTAATTTACAATTGTACATATTAGATCTATTTTGCAGCCAATAATATTTTCATATATGATACTGAAAGGAAATGCTTGTAGGTATAATTTTTGGTTTCGGCATATTTTTGTTTGTATTGTACGTTCTTTACCTACTGAATTGCATTGGTTTGGTTTTTGTTGGACTTCTTCAGTGTAACTACATAAGATAGAAGCGTGTGTATCATTGTGTATAGAGTGATTGCACTTTATTACAGTATTACAACCTTTACTGAGTTTACCTTCCATTTATCCCTCCCAGTCATTCTTCTAGCGTAAAACTCCTCCGTTTCCATTTGAATTGTAAATTATGACCCACACTGTCTTTTAGCTAATTATTACTTTTCCATTTTGATATAGTATGCTCATAAAACCCTTTTGTAATGCCCATGTAAAGACACACTAACCCATGTTTCTCTTATTGTTCTATCTGGTACTCTTAAAGTTGTACAAGTATATGCGTATGTAAGATGGCCACAAACATAACCACTTGAACATATATTACATTACTACAATGGTAAATAAACATAGTAATATTATTCACTTACCTATTAAGCATTGTGTGAGTACTTGTGTTGGCAGCAAGAATTGTATTTATGTACCTGCACTGCAGATATGTTACTTACTACTGTAACCACTGGCCATTGTGTTTTGCCAGTCCTACTATTACAAAAGTACTCAACTCCTCAAATGTCTGCACTTGTCAGCAAGTGTGTTTTCTCTACTCCTTCAACTGTCTGCAGTTAGTTACAGTCAAAATTTAGCTCATTTAGGCAAGACAGCCAAAACTCAACTCAGTTCTTTATTTTATTTATATTAATATCCTTATCTACTCAAGGCTCAATGTATTCATGAAGCAATTCCAAACTACCCAAATCTATTCAGTCTGAATTTTATTTTATAAAATATGATTTTCGTACTAAAATGCCGCTTATTGTTTATATAAATTAAGAATAAAAACCAACATTAGATTCATCAGATCACTTCCTGTTCCTTTTCTATTTAGTAGGTTTTTACATTTCTTTTTGTGTTTTTGGTTACTCCAGTAAGTAGCCAAAACTAATAATAATATGCCCAGTCGGTATGCTGAGTAAAAAGTGCTAAGCTAAATGACTGCCTTCCCTCATTTCTCTTTGAAATCCGGTCTTGGTCTGGCCTGCCTGTTTTCATTTATGTGAAATGGTAAGGAGTGCGTATGTCTAGTGCCTTGCATAGTGGGGAATGTAATTTGCATTGTCAAGCCAATGGCAAAGACATATAAATTAGGCAGAAACAACTAGCTGGCCATTCATGCAGCTAATCATCCAAGATATATTTCTTATTCATAATAACGACAAGAAACTAGTCATCAGACTGAAGACAAACTTGATTCTGACCACACTTTGGCCAACATGCCAAGCCGTGCCAACTACTTTATGCGTAATCCTCGAAGCAGCAGCATGCAGAGTCTGGCTGAACTGAAGGAGCACCTCCAAGATTACTTATTACTAGTTGCCTACACGATGCTTTCATTTAATTTCCTAAACAAAAGACTAAATATTTGACATTTAATTTACAATAGAATTCTATTTCTCATTTAAGTAAAGTTTAGAAATGTCTGCTGAGCATTATGCCGAGGAGATCCGTATTGTACTATTCAGACATGACAGGTGTGTATAATATGAAACAGAAGGTGCATAAGGGTAAGGAATAAGATATGTGGATTTAGTATATAGTTGAGGTAAGTTGTTGGAGATGAGCAGGTTATTGTGTTGTTTTATTCTGATAATAATACATAGTTGCCTGAAGTATGAGTATGGTCACGGCCAGCTAAAAGGCAGGACATCACATCGCTATTAAATTTCATTGCATTGTAGCGTCTGTCCGTGCATTAATGCTTGGATTGCGTAGTTCAGTTCAGTTATTTAGCTATGAGATAAAAGAACAGGAATACAAAACTTTGACGCTGAGAGCTAATAACCATCATCATGATTAGTCCATCTCTTTCTTCAGTTTCGTTGGTGATTCCTTAACTTATGACCATGTTCAGTCAGAGTTGAGTTAATCTATTCAAAACTGCAGAAATGAACAAAGTAGAAATAAAAAGCCAGGAGACAGAATTTGAAGAGTTTATGGCTGCATGTATTTGGATTTGATTTGGGAGGGTGCTTTTCGATTTCTTGACAAGGAGAGCCAAATGAAGGGAAGAAACACAGAAATAATATGTAGCATTGTGCCAGCACATGTTATTATGATACATACATATTCATAAATATGAGATGTGCACGTTCTCGAGAAATTTTGAATCTGTCCGAATGTGTGACTCAAGTACATATTAACTTGGATGAGCATTAGCATGAATGAGTGACAGCTAGAGGCAGACATAGTTAGAGATAACGTTGAGATCTAAATACATACGGATTTCTCATATCAATCCACCTATAATGTAATTGTATTAAGGTTCGTGGATACATTCGTTTTACTGTTCTGCTCGTCTTTCAATCTTCCCAACAAACTTAAGTAAGGCCACTACAATAAAGTAACCCACCGACCTGGGGCTAACTATTCATTCCATCGCATGCATCCCTCTAAGTTATTATTATTAAATATGACGAGCTATATGGCTTCACACACATTCCTTTTTTGAATCTTATGTGGACAGATAAAGATTACCTAGTATGGCAGTCTCAACTCATATCTTACACATAAGTACTAAAGAGTGGGATACAATCCAACTACACATAGAAATACCTAACTGACAAGGGATATCAAAGGTGACTCGGAAATCGCACGGGAACCTAACTGGAATGTCAAAACGTCTGTACAATTCAAAAAGGATTCAACATCGATGTTTCTATATTGTGCATCTGTAGGTGCCGTGCAATTTGAGAAAGTTAACTTAAATGTATGGTACAGAAATGATAAATCAAATATATTCCCATTTTCGGATAATTATTCTACCCATACCATAAATCTGGAAGAAACAATGGTGTGAGGCCTGTCTATCTACCAATTACCCAAAAACCCCGTTTTATGCGGCTGGCTAAAGCAATATACTTCATAAATAGTTATTATAAATACTACACTACATATTATTTTCATTTCTCGAGGTAGACACCAACAAAAGTTAGGCAGCTTCAAATTATTACTTGATAGATAGTAGTTCTAGTATAACCAGCATATATTTTACAACTATTGAAACATTTATTTAGTTATAGATGCAAAATAATATATATAACATCTATTAAAAGACGAGAATTAAATTGAGGGTATGAATAGAAAGGAAACTGAATTACTTTTTTATTGTGTAATGAAATGAATTGTTCTTTATTTTTGTTTAGAATATTATTGATTGCTTTATTTACCCGACGTCTTCCTACTGTTATCCAATGCCGACTTTTATGACGCCAGTCTATACAGGCTCCAATTATTTAAAAGTGTACTCTCATACAGAGAATCTACATGAAAAAGTAAATACCTACGTGGAAAGAAAGGTTTCTTCAAGGTGAGAATCTAACGCGATGATTGTCAGCCGTGGCCATTTCCTATTGTATAATACGACGGGGGAAGATAAATAGATATCTCTAAATAAAATCTGTGTACGTTATACCGCTACTTAAATGATGCTCACATTTAGAGTAGAATCGCTTTTACCATGATTTACTACGTAGCATTGTACTAGTTATACTTGAAACAGCAAATCCTTCCTAATACACAAATTTTTGTTCTTCCACTTTTTCTTTAAGGAAAAATTCAAACATCTAATGAAATAAAAAAAGACAAGATAACAATAGGGAAAAGGCAGCACAGATTCAAATGGACAGTTGCTGGGGTCAAAGTCAGAACATCAAGGGAAAAGATAAATTGTTTTGTTTCATTTGATTGGTATGATATACGACAAGCAAAGGAAATGAGATTGGAGCAATCTGAAATTCGAATTGGTACACACGCAATTTGTCTTGTGCTTTTCATACATTTTATACGGGTAGTGAATCCTCAATTTCTACTTTCTACTCCTAAAATTCTTTTGGTATCACAACAATTATCTTTAAAGAGTCGTTTACCCTGAAATGATACAATCTGCTACCAATTTACATTTTGAGTCATAATAACATCACATTTTTATAATGGTAAAATAACGTAATAGATGAGATAGACTCTTAGTGTCTTTCTGTTTTAAATGATATGAAGTAAAACGTCAGAATAAATTCTGTGGAAAAACTGTAAACTGGAATTGTCCAAGCTGTACAGTACTAGTAGATGTAGTCTAACTAAGGTATACTACATAGTAGTTAATAGTACTACGGTAGGTATGGCAGAATGATTTCCCGGAGCCGAGAGCAAACGTATTAAGTCCATGTGAGAGTAAACTCCGGTGGAGTATATTCCTCTACTGACATGAGACATCGTCGCCTGGGTGTTGTGGAACATTTATGTAGACCGAGAGAACATTGGGCACATACTGAGAGCATAAAGCAACGTTATGTGTGGTTAGCTTTGGCTTAGACTTGCTGACTTGTCTTTCTCTGTAACTGGAAATAGCATTCGAAATGAAATATGTTAGTAGTCGTAGGGCTAGTTGCGGATAGATATAGGAAGAAGGTTTGAAATGCTAATAGGTGACTTGGAAGAGCATGAAGCGAGAGAGAAATAATTTCTCTTCTCTCTCTCCTGTCCTCTCCCTGGTTCGAATCAAAAATGGAATGCACAAACAATTTGGACCGTGTCAACCATATCTAAGTTCATTTTTCATCCCAAAGAAATTCAGAATCCCGGATCCTGTAACCTGCCTTCCTCTCAATTCTGGCTTGTTGAGTGAGTGAAAGTTCAAAGCTCTTCTCAGCTGCAGCCTAACTTGCATACACACAGACTTACATAACATCAGCAACATACATAAAAGAAACTCTATTACATATGAACTCGTATGTCAGGACACGGTGTGTATGTTACGGAGAACTAGTACATGTAGTTGCATGTACATTCTGCTATGTACACAAGCAAACTACAGACAAACTGCACTCATACACTTCGTACGTACATACAGTAGACATCTCATCAAGGCACTTGTGCAAAAGTAATTCCACATGTCTGTCACAACCTTTACTTGGAAAATAGTCGTAGAAATGCTAGAACTATACAAACTTGAAGGTGTACTCTATAATATGTTCTACTGTACTACTGCTGAGCATATTTTGAAGAGTACATTCAGTTTATATCAAAATAGACGCTGTACTAGTGCAGTAACTGAAGGATGTATGAATAGGGATTCCGGTTGTACCATTCTGTACAATATTATTTACTCCCAAGGAACAGACTGGTTTGTTTTATATAGCTTCACTTAAATTGACTAGCTCACTCAATCTTTCAATGTACTTTTGCTATCCGGTCGGATTAATGCTAGAAAGAGAGCAGAAAACACATCCTGCCGCTCAGTGTCGTATGTACAGTCAAGACTAGGATTTCCATCCCAACTCGATTATCGAGATTACAAACACGTCTTAGCATTCTAAAGCTTCTTGTCATTCCATTCGTTTCTCAATTTATATCCACCTTACAGAAACCATGGTCCAAGAATATTTATATTTATTTCCTTTTTCTAAAACCCCTAATATTATTAATATCCCTTGAAAGGAACCGAGTTTTTGGAGTATGTATGTACATTTTAGTTAGAAATCTTACATACACAATTTTATGAGTACACAAAGTGTTTGACCACCCTGTTTACCGAAATATTGATGGTGCATATAGGTTGCTGCTCAATTTATGATACAGTACAATGCTCCTGGTTCCCAATAATGCGATGTTGGTCAGAATATAAATGTAGCAAAGAATGCTACAGAGGATGAATTTTTTAGGTTTGGAGGCGCTGGGAACATTTTCTTTGACACTTGATTTCTCTACCTGGAACAATCAATCTGACCGGAATCCATAATATTTCATTGTTTGGACAGTTAAATCAAAAAAGTGACTATAGAGAAACTCAAGCCATTAGCTAGATTTAAATGGATGTGATAATTTTATTTACAGAAGGAACGTAAGTGGTGATAATATTGAGGGCACAAAGTACAACTGTGGTGTGCAGAACGCTTTCTTTGAACAGTTATCTAAACATCCCAGTTTCATGCAAAAGTTCAGAAGCACCTCGTCCAATGTGTATTTATTACCTACATAATATAATTATGCACTTGTACACCACTTTACACTACTTGAACATTTGCATATTAGTATTGTCGAATAAGTAGCTACCGAAAAAATATACATCCATAATGCACATTACCTTATCTACTGTGTGGACTGTCTATTGGTGAGTGCGAGTAAAATAGAGAGTTTTCTGGTTTGGGTT
The DNA here is from genome assembly GCA_019776445.1 of Tomocerus maximus. Taxonomy (NCBI): domain Eukaryota; kingdom Metazoa; phylum Arthropoda; class Collembola; order Entomobryomorpha; family Tomoceridae; genus Tomocerus; species Tomocerus maximus. The sequence continues at coordinate 19,379 of JABASH010000585.1, forward strand.
GAGGATTTACTATTCCTATCACATCAAAAGGAGTATATTTTGGAGTAACTTGATGTTTTAGCTCAGCACTTTAGATATACAAACATTTATCACTCTGGAGTGACATAATGCACCCCCTCTTTCTACACTTTTGGGTTGGCTCTCTCAGAATGGCCTGGCCTCGCTTTCCTCTGGCTAATAAACAAAATGATCTCCCCACATTCACCTCTTCTCTTCATTTCTACAGATAGACAAAACATTCAGCTTAAATAACCATCACACACTGTATTCTAAATGGCATAGATTTCTATTTCAGTCAGTATTATTTATGCATCTACATAGATATGTTCACATTGTGTCTACCAAACACATTAGCAGTAGTTTATGTATTTTTAGAGTTTCCAAATCCTGATTTCATACATTTGTATTCCTGTACTTGTTTCATTTTTTTACCTTTCTCTTCGCAGATGCTTTGCCACACAGCATTTTCTTGATTTACAAGCATGCTGACTTGACTGGGTGTGAATGAAATGAGAAGTAAAAGAGTAGCAGAGGTCACCCGATTCCTACTTCTTTATACTACAAATGTACCTTCATAATTCATATTTGTAGTAATGCGGTGCAAGATAATATATTTCTTTGCCTAAGTAACTCTGACGATGAGTGCTTTGAATTTAGACTCAACTACTGATTTTCTCCTCTCGGCTACATGTCTAATTTAACCACAAATGTTCATGCATCTGGGTCTGATTTGTTCCCGAAGAGTACCTAATAGGAACATATATATTATGAATGTAATGATGACTGTGTTTTTTAAGTAAACCTACCGATATGTCTCTCTGTGTGAAAGAATAACTTTCTGACTCCTGTGTGTGTTCATTGAAACGGTGGAAGAAACATTCACAATCAGTCAGACACAGCATATCTATGTCTGCATTAACAATAATTTTTAACATCATCCATCATATTGTGTAAACTTTTCTATTTTCCTTCCTTAGTTCGTTTGCTCTTATCCCATTCAAACAGAATGACTGCAATGGAAGTAGTCCGATCCGATCTGTCTGTTTACACGGCTCCTCTCTCTCTCTTTTTTACTATGGACGAAATGAGACTCATATTCAGCTACACACGTTTTTCTTATAACATTCAATACTGCTAATACACTTACAGTTTCAAACAACAATCACTCCTATTTCTATAAGCCCCGATAATCAATAAAATTTATACTAGTCTTGCGGCAGGAATAAAACCCTTTTATTTAGTGGAACCTATACCTAACCTACTTTGAATTTATACATTTAAGATCTACATGCAATTTTAATCATTAGTCATTGAGTCATAGATACCTACAGTTATTTTAAAAATTACAGGTAAAAATGTACACTGCATTATAAAATATTTGAAATGTAAAATTTTATAAAAAATTGAAAAATGGCAAAAATGAAATTAATTAATAAATGTTATTTAGAATTTTAGACTGTGCAATTAATTTGCTTAACAAAGTAAGAGATACATTAAGATATGTCTAAGCTGTAATTATACTATGTGGCAATAAAAGACGGCAGAGCCTCGCAAACGGGTACTTTACACGACTTATCTTACAATAAACAAATGTGGACCTAAAGTAGTAAATTAATTTTAGGAGGAGGTGAGGTGAGCACAAACAGTTTCCCTTGTCATTCTCAACTCATGTCTAGCTATGTCTAACAGCTCTGCAGCAGTATGCTCAATATATTATCTGTTCTGTAGATTCAATAACGCAGTACCTAAATAATCTGTTAGAATGAGCGAAAATTTTCAGCGTTATTCGGAATGAGGATCCTTTAATTCCACTAATGGATTTTTGGAAGGAAATGAGCTGAAATGAATGTCTCTAGTAGACAATATAGTTCATCCCAAACCGAAAACAGTTTAAAAGCTACATTTACCGACTGAGAAATGAACCTCTGAAGATATAATAGTTGGAATGGATATATATGCAGACAGAAGAGAAGAGCATTCATACATCTTTTATGTATTTATGTTTGTAGTAGTTGGAGTTGTAATAGTGACGTAGCAATAGTAGTATCCATAAAGAGGGATGAAGGAAGTTAAGTAGGAACTGAAATGACGAAAAGCCAGAGTTTTCTTCATAAGAATTCTTTAATGCACCCTCGTCTGCACTCACTTACTTTATTAACGTACACGGAGTTATATTCTCATTCCCTCTTAGACACTAATAAGTAAATGTTATTACTTGTCCACTATTTTATGTGGAATGCAATTGTGTTTCTATTACTTTTCAGACGCTATTCAGGTTTCTATGTACAGGAAACTCTAGTTAGCAGCTCTCCATTCATTTGTCTCATGTTTCCTCATTTTCTTTTCCACCACCATTTACTCTTGTCTTTCTATGCATTTGTATCATTTGAAAGTCAAATATTAAAGGTGCTCATAATAAAACCCATCCTTAATATTAGCTTATAACAAAAGTGCAATATAAATATAACTTGGTACAGTACATAGTCAGCTATTCATACACAAAAATGAAGAAACGTATAAGTAAATTCATTAGACAAAGTCATTGTAGTAGTATAATAATGTGTATTTAAATGATACAGGTAGCTTTTTAATACAGAATATAATATCTATAGTGGTTATATGAAGAATAATTCTTACAGCAGACAATAAAATATAATTTAGAGAGGGAGTGAAGGAAATCAAAAGAGTGAACGATGAAGCGGCCCACATAAAAAGATTGAAAAATCAATCATATTTAATTAAAGGTTCGATGGTAAACAAACTGAAAGTCACGTCATCTTTTTCTACATTCAGTGAATGCAGTCTACTTTTATTAGTAATGTCTACAATGACTTTGACTTGTCACTATCTGCTTAAGAATTGAAATCATTGCCAGTCAAGTTTCCTTGTCATCATATTACACATTTTTCTTCGGCAATCATCATTATTTTTCTCAACAATGTTTCCTACGCACCAACAAAAATTTATTTTCATTAATTTAAATCAAAAATGAATTAAATTTGACGAGCTTTCGCATATTTAGTAATAAAATAGTTTAAAATAATTAAAAAGTGTGATAAATATTGAAAATAAGGACATTTGAGCATAATAGTCCAATCTTTTGTATACTAAATAATGTTGATACCTAATGGAGACATACTTACGACTACCTATTTGAGGAATATTACTTACATTATTTTGTATCACATGACCCTAAATAATATGACAGTAGGCTAGGCTCTGTCCTGCCCCGCCTGATGATACCTAATATTTATTTTCGATTGGAAAGCAGACGGTAAGGAACTATTATTGGTTCAGCGAAGCGAAGCAAAATTGACACATTGAACATGTTGCAGATACAGAAGAAGCTAAATGGTTGAGATAATAATGGTTAGGAGTTAAAACGGTCTACGTGAGACACTGTAATTTTCTAAATATGATATGGACAAGAGAAAATCCCAAAATAAAACCAAATACAATGGAGCAATAAGATGTAGGGATTGACTTGACTTTGGCTTCGGTACATAAAATGAATGACTGTGTGTGAAATCCGATATGAAAGTTAATAAAGGAAGTTCCATTGTTTAGTCTTGAGAGGAACTGTCTTTTTCATGAGGTGTCACAAAAGCATAAAGAGAAAAATAAGATGAAGGCAAGGAAAATCATCGTTTATGTTCGTTTCGGTCGCCTCTCATTATTCATCTTTACAATTGGGAAGTAACTTGTAGATACACAAGTAGATATCCACTGTCAAAATGTATCCACCATTACATATGTGTAATAATAGTAACACTGCTTGAGTATTTATACTACCCAATCCTACCCTCTGGCTTTTATTTTTAAGTACCAACCTACACTAGCATGTAGTAAACAAGGTAAAAAATTTGTCTCTACATATAATTTACTACATAGACTAATTTGTTTTGTTGCAGCACAAAAAACTGGCAAAGAAGTATCAAGATGAGACTAAAGTTACTGGGATGTGTACTCACTTGCTTAAAACAATATTATAAATAGCTGTTCAGAGCAATAAAATAAAGATACTACTCAATAGGAAGCTAATCTGATGCTAACGAAAGAGGATACTAAATAAATTCAACAAAATTATATTACAGAAACTTAGACCAAATATATGCATGTGCCTACTTGGCCGCATTTTTAGAAAGCTACCATAATTTCCAAGGACCGATAGGGAAAAGAGTAAAAAATAGCGATTTGATTACACGTATCAGCTGCTATCGGTAGATACATATTGGGACTGTTTTCCTTGACGTTGAGTGTGAGCCCAAGTGAGTCAAGTCAGGTTAAATCAGATGAGACGACGAAGAGGAAGAACCCTCGGTTATTAGACATGCATTTGCCTTTGATGGTTTACTTGGCTTTGGTTTAGTTAGTCGTCTTCGTTTGTCTTTTAGGTTTATCTCGTCTCAACCCGAAAGGAAAAACATATTCTGTTACACACTATAGCAGGGAGAGGAAGAACGCCGGTTGGCACAGAATCTTTAATACTTCCCCGTACACATTTACTAATTTTATCAAGACAGAAGCAGAAATGTGATACTTTGTGTAGATACTAGATAAATGTGCTTTGTGCATAGCCTCCACCAACAATAAAGCTGACTTAATATGTTGAATTTAGTTGTCTAAAGATTTCCATGAAGACAGCCGATGAAACTTGTTTAAAAGGATATGAATTTCATAGAACAAATATAACTGGGTTGATCCAGTATAAATAGAAACCGAAGGAAACCAAAGAGTCAGCAAAGTCAAAGAAGCGCAAACTTTTCTGGAGAACCTAATGAAATTCGATCAACATCTTATTATTGTGCTTTATTCCAGTTTGTACTTTGTAGTTTCGTTTGTTTCTTGTCTTGCATCTTGTAATGTGATGAGATGAAATGAGGACTCAGCTTTCCTCACTCATTATCATCTACTCACAATCATCTCACACTCCAGCTACACAGACACAGCTGCCTCCAAATGCCTCTTTGTTTATATCGCATTCGCTTTTACGACTTCGGTTCATTTGATTCTTAAAATATATGAACACTTGCACTCATCATTCCCATGAAAAGACAGCGCACCGCCTTCCTATCTCTCCGTATTTACATATCTATTTCAAAAACCTAATATAACCTACACACTAGTACAATACATTCATGCAGCTATATAAAATCGTCTTGCTATACTCTAGTATTACTTCATAAACATTCTAAATTTATACCTATATAGTATTACTATTTATTTCATTAATTATTAAAATGTTTTATTAAATATTTTTAAATTTCCAGTATAAATTCAAAATATTTATCATAATGTAAATTGGAATAATGTGTAGTTTTAATTTTGATAATATAATAAAAATGCTTTATTTCATTGCAAATCGCATAGCATTACGGTAGGGCATACTTTAGCTTCAGGGCACTTGATACATTATCATATAAATGCAGGATATTATCAAATAAATAGTAGAGTTATATGGTCCTAAGTAAGGTGGATGAAGTTGAATGAAAAAAGAATAAAAGATGGAATGCAGACTTATGGAGGATGGATTCTTCGGTGAAAAAGTAATTAAATCTAACGATAATGTAAAACAGTAATATAGAGATAGGGAAGGGTAAAAGAATATAAAGCAGATAAGGTATGCACTACAATGACTTGCTCCCACTGCACAGATGGGTAAGTATGCATAAAAGTAAAAACAGTTATTTTATTAGAATGAAAGTCGGGCCCGTCTTGATTTGCTTTGCCTCCGTCCTCTCTAAGCACTCACTCTTCCCTATAACTTTGATAATAATGAAATCAAATCATGAATGCCATACCTCTGGAATCAAAAGGAGAATTCAGTCTGTATATCTGATAAATACTAGAGAAAAAAGGAGATAAATCGGGCAGTTATTTTACTAACCCGGGCGAAGTAAAGCACACAATCATATTTTATATCTACTAATCTCCACCGCTCGACTCTATGCAAATATAGAAGGTACAACTAATAAAATATCATCATAAGAATGAAAGACCAAACCAGATATTAAACGTGATGCTTCTATTCTGACTAACAACGGAACGATGACGAAATGCTTCCTCTCTTTTCCCCACGAACAATAAGATTCACGGATACCTAATACACTTATTGCTCTACTTTTCTAAATACAAATTTAATATGCACACCAAAAGAGTAGGTACCGTACATTATTCACGCATATAACAAAATGTACAGTTATTATATACTACTATATTAAAGCTAATACTTAATTTCCAATAAAAGTTTAACAACAATGTGAAATGAAATTGTGAATATTATTAATGTTAATTTACGACATTTTAAAACTGAATTTGAAAGGAGGATTTCTGATTTCCATGATTCCTAAAACTATTTTGGGCAAAAGGAAGGATTCTAGGAAATAAAAAGTAATAAAGAAGGCTGTAGTGCATTTTCGACATTTTTAGATGATACGTATCTAAGTAACCCAGATCTAGTAGTAAAGTAGGCACTGATAAAATTACATTGTGATAGAAAGCAAATATGAAGGAATATCTGATAATATTTGAGTATAAAGTACTTTATATGAGTGTTGGTATGTTTATAATAGTTTGCTTTTCGCTACGGCTGTTTCAGCGATGTCGGCATGCTATTTCAGTTTTCAATTAAGTAGGCATATCTCCAGATAAAAGTCAGATATAGTGATTTGAGTTGTAAAGGGGGACTAGTAAAGTAACTATTAGAGCTCCCACGACCACTAGGAACATAAAATGTTCTTTTTAGCTTAATGTAGGGCTTAATATTGGTTTTAATACGGCAAGAAAGACAAAAGTTTGAAAGCATAATAGAATTGTTCAATCTGCTCTTTTCTGAATGTAGTGAGTGGAGTCGGCGGTGGAGACGCACGTACAACTACTCATTTCATTCTCTTGTGTTATTTCACGTTGTGTTGCTATGTCCGCATATTGTATTGCATTATCTACAGATATTATGTCATATCAGCACTCCTCACTATTACTCAATATCCCAGCACAAAACATACACCCCACTCTATATAATCCTACGAGATAATATCTCGAATCTCAATTTCATATACATTATCTGACATTATACTCGATGAGGTAGAAAGTGTGCATGTTTAGTCCGCACTTTCTCTATCCCTCCGTCCTTTTCATAATAATATCAAACATAAATAGGGAACACTCTAATATCTGTCTGTATCTGTAATTTAGCTCTGCTAATGTAGAATAATAGAAATACTATTGTTAACTGAAACGAACAGACGTGACGTGAGACTCTCTTTTCTCTCGTCTTATAACAACTTGGTAATTACCGACATAATTTTGTCAATTTACAAGCTTTCTATACTTTCAAACTTCTCATTTTCCATCAATATTTCCGTAATTATTACCATCTTATCCTTTCATTCTCTCAGTCTCCCTGCTTGTTCTATCTACACTGAACTTTAACCAAAAACATAGCATGATACACTTAGAACGCTAATCATTTCTTAATCAATCCACTCATCTAATATAATTCTCCATCTCTCTCTGCCTTGTGCCTGCCACTCTGTTACAGAAATGCCACGTTATAATTTATCCATATTATACCAGGTTCTATTTTCAATTTCATCACTTATGCTTAGCTTCATAATAAAATTATTTCTGGCTATGTGCATATACACTAATTATACACAAAGTTTTCACAATATTATTAGAGGAAAATAAATATTTCGCAAAAAAGTTGTTTCAACAGAAATAATTAATACTTATAACTTAATAAAAATTAAGAAGCTAATAATATCTACGTGCAATAAACTCCCCATGATGTTAACTAACTATACACACACACTGCATGTTGAGAGTTCTGCTGTGTTGATTTCTCACATAAAAACAAATATAACTAGTATAAGTGATTAATGTAAGCAAATATGTAAATACGTACGTATTATGTGCCAATGTGGTGAAAAAGCACAAAAATGATAATAATAAGGGAACGTTGCAAATAACATGCCAACATAAGCGCGCAGAGGATTGCAAAAAGTAGTTTTACTCCAACCGAAGCGAAATTAAAAGATAATAAGTACATGTGACTGAAATGGAATACAAAAATTCTTTGGTATGTAGGTAAAAAATTACTACTTACATACCCGTTCTAAGATTACATTTGTTGTAAGTATACCTGATAGAATTTTTTGTCTTATTTGTAAATAGACTGGTAGTGCTGACTGCACCTATCCATACACCTATGCATATCATTACATATTGCGAGCATTATCTAAGCAGGTATACAATACAGGCTACAAGAAAATTTACTAGGTAAGCTAAGCTTCATTTTAATAACATTTATTGTATCTTATCAGGTAAAATAATTATAATGAGTTCGAAAAATTGGTTAGATTTGAGAAATAAGGGTTCGTTGGAACGCACTAGAAAAGAATTTAATTGTGATATATTTACTATGCGATACATTAGTATTAGTTGATGCACATAGAATAGAATTGTGCAGTTTGCATTAGAGAATGGTCGGTACCGTGAACCTATTCAGTGGCAGTTAGAGGTAGCACACCATATATTTAGTGCTGAGTTAATACCTCAATGTTAAACAGTAGAAGATCATCTTGAGTTCCGTCTGTGCCTCTACCACTTTTTGTGCTCCTTTTGATCATCCTTTTTGCTGGCCTTCCCATTATTTAAAAGGTAGGACGATAATTTGAGAGAGAGCAAGTGGTTAGAAATCAAAGTACTATGTTTCAGAAGAATGATTATGCTTCAAGAGCTCTGTGGTGTGGTTAGTGCATAGTCAATCAATACTAATAATATATATTCTGGAGCAAAGGAGCAATCAATTAGACAGCTGAAGAACAGTCACTATTGGCCCTAATAAAAGAGTAGTCTGATTTTCATTTCTACAAATATACTCAGATTCCTATACAACATACCCACAACGATTTAGCTGCATCTTGCATTGGCAGCGTATTCTGTACTTAATGGTAACAATTATAGTTGTACTTGCGTATTAGGAAAGACATACCACTTATATTACTATGAATATGCTCGTTGATAATATTTAAAGAGTTGATAATGTCTACAAAAGTGAAATAAACGCCATCAAAGGTGTAAATGTTTATGAATTATACAAGCCTTAGTGCTTCCTGTGTTAATTATCGATCTTGTTGTTGTTGTGCAATTTTCTTATAGTGCAAATACTGTGTCAAGTAATAGATCACAAAGTAAGCTTAAAATAAATGAATTGGTGAGCTATAGTCAGCAAATTTTCCAACCCCTCACTTGCAGTACATTTTAACGTGGAAATTTCTATTCTCAAAGTGTCTGAATTAATGAAGCAGTACACTGTATACAATGACAAAGAAAAGCATATCACTTTTTCTTGTGAACTAATATGCTATTGACTATCAATATAAATAAGAAAAGTTGTTTTGCATATATTTTTAAATACTAAATACATACTATCAGATATTATATTCTGGTCAATGGAGATTTCCTAAGAATAACCAGTACCTATATGGATGGGGGAAGTTGAACATTGCAATACTATATTATAATGCGTATATAGTTGACATTATGAGGAAATAAAGGATATTTATTTATACGAAGGTATAGTTGGAAATGTGCAGTGTAAAGTAAGCACTATAGTATGCAAGGAGAGAAAAGAGACATAAGAAAGCTGATTATGGGAGTGGAGGAGGACAAGTTAGTTAGGTGAGGATCCCGAATAGGAAATAATAGGAGGAATGGGGACGGAATGAGTTGGTAATAATAAGAGTGAAACAGAAGAAGATGAGTTGGGAGATTGAAGAAGTCTGACTGAGTGACTGCTCTGATTGTGTGTGTGTGTGTTCGGGAGAGTCAATGTATAATGCCTTGGTTGTTTTCAATTAAGAAAGACAGGGAAGGAGGATTTGTTAAGTATCAAAGTCGCAATTTTATTATGTGCACCTTCCTGATTCAATTTCGTTGGCTATTCAATTTCCAGTTGCTCAATACTTGGTCTTGGTCCCTGCTTGCTGTTGATGTTTAATAGTTAATATTTTGTGGAATTAATTTTCATGCCTGGGGAGGAAATATGAGAAGTTCATCTTTGCAAATGGAACAAACTACCTTAGAGTCCCTTTCTTTCCATGCATAACTCCACTACGTTTGCTAGATCCTCCTAAATATCTACTGAGAACTGTGCGATACCTACCTACTTATTTTTACATGTCCTAATATACATCTCTATGAAATCTTTATCTCCCTATATTTATACTCAGATGGAATTTATAATGCACAAAACATTTACGTAGGCATTCTCAGAGATATAAGGGATCTACGCACAGATTGGCTATTTTGTCTATCCACCTACGTTCCTTATAGTGGGACTCTGGCTAATATTACTCTGTTCTGGCTGTCTATGTTTTCTTGTCTTGGCTTGTCATCGCTTCCATAATGTTTACTTATTATTCGCTTTTCTTATAAACAATGTCTACCTCTTCATGAAATTAATAAGTAGTCGTCATTTGTCTATTACACGTATACATATGTATACAATTCATTCATACATATATATAAGCACTTCCGTCCTAGCTAAATATTATGCCTGCACACACGTTTCATCTTCTTCCTATATTAGACTAATGTTAATTACAGAATGGAACATTACTGAAAGATTAAGGGATCTTTCCGTACTGGGTTTCGAGGAACTGGAGATATGTATGACATGACAACATTCTATCACTACAAAAGTAATTCAATTATTACAGCAATTTAATAAGGATTTGGCTGTTAGCATTCAAATATGAGCACATTAATCAAAAATTGAGAAGCTACTATTAACTAGTAAATAAGTTGCATAAAGAAAACTTCTTTTTCTACGACATGAATTAAAAGACTGAAATTACAATACAAAGAAGTATATACCTTGTAGTAATTTATACAATTTATACCGATACGGAAAGTGGGCGTTTAAGTTGTAATTCGCTAAGTAGCTATTCTAGAAATTTCACTTTAGAAATGGTATGAAGGATAAGAAACGTATGTAGGAATATAATTACGATTTAAAATGCTCCATTACATACATTAGATTTGATGTAATTATATTGCTAGTGCTTGTAATTTAAATGAATGTTCTGGATGGGTTGTTACTACGTGTGCATGCATAGTTAAGATAATAAGAGTTTTGGTTGAGAAAAGAGGAGTGATTGGGAGTTGAACTGAAGGGAACCAAGCACTTTCTACTTTTGATGGCTCCTTGTAGTGAAGTCGTCAGAAAGAGAAAGAAGCTGACTGAGTCGGAAGGGAAAGATCTAAATAACTACTTCAATTCTGAAGTGAAGAGGATTGAGCTCAGTTCTGAAATGTTCTGGAGAGTGAAGTGAAAGAGTTTCTGGGTAGAGTTGGAGTCAAAGTGGTTAACATAACATAACACAACTACTTATGCACACTTACAAGTTCCTCATACATATGATATGGAATAAAGAGAAAAGGAAATGAGAATATTAGACTTGTGTGAAAGTATGTATCTCAAACTCCTATGTATTTACCTTGGTACTTAGATGTATACAGAATTGCAGGACCAGAAATATTAGTATATATTATGGAGGGAGTGGGATACATGCATAGATTATAAGTGTGAGCATTTATACTAGTTTGAATAGGAGGATAGTTGATACGAATCCGGATGAAACTCGATTGCCTCGGCACTCGGCTAAACTGATCCTTTGAGAACGGTTTGATGCCGTTTCGTTTCTGAATATTACAACACTTGCAAATGCCATGGAGCTCAGGGAACATTTACACAATATTCCCAAACCCATCAACACCATACGGAGAAAATTAATGCTACATCCATTCTGCCTTTGTGGCTTCATCAAAAGAAACTACCAAATTAGACTTCAGACCCAAATACTACCTTTAAAATATTTACCGTATCTTTATTTTCTGACCTTTATCATCGCTCCGGATCCGACGAACAAACACTCTCCTTGTAACTAACACTGCTTTATTTAATATCACACATTCCGTCCTTCCTCCTTCAACTTTGACTACTTCCTAACTAACTATTGATAAGTATGACTACATACGCAACCGGATATAAGTGCTCCCGTATGTAACTAACAATTTTAATAGTAGCACCACTCTACATACGCCAACAAGACAATTGCATGCATCCATTTCATAATTTTATGCCTCAAATCCAATAGAGTCTGTAGAAATCTTTGTGTAGTAATATAAAATTGTATAATAAGCATATCTATATACCGGTGTATGTAAGATGTGTCTATTGCAGCAGAGGAAAAGAGGCAGATCTTCCTCAGTACATAAATACATGGGTAATGCAGAGCACGGGTACTTACACTCATGTCTTTCCCTCCCTCTGACAACCTTCAATTTAATTCCCTTGACTTACAACTACAATTCACATGCATAAAATTAATATAGAAATTCAAGAACAAATCCACTCTCACCCACCTTTCATCTATAATGTTGCAGAACATCTAAAAACTCTATCTTTGTGTATTATGCATCGTAAGCCTCTTTCTATGCAAATAAATCCGTAAGGATGTCATAAGCATTCCTATTAAACTCTAACATTTTCTTACCCTTCTGTAATAAAATTCAACACTCAGAAATAACATTGAACTTTATCTATCTCCCTTTTATTGTTCCATTCATAGAGGAGACAAAATCGTTCTACATTCTCAGTGCTAGTCATAAATTTATTTCATTCTATCTACATATACGTGTAAAAGTACCTGTCATCAGTGTAGGATAATAAAGAGTAGGGATATAATTTGAGACACCTAAGTAGATGTGTGTAAGAACCCAAATGCTTAGAAACGAAAGATTTTGCAATTCAATATACATGGCGACAGAAAGACATCCGTAATGAGAAAACTCGTGAAGCGGAAAAGAGATTTTTTATGGTAAAATGTTTGACTTAAGCCAAGCAATGCATAGTTGAAGATTTAAACGATTGTTATTGTTAGTTGGGATGTTGTAGTTTGATGGGAGATGAAATGAGAAATAAAAAGAGTCGTATCTCCTACTGAAGTAGAATTGGGATCGGTGTTAGTGTTGGTTGGTTGGTGGTCACTTTGGAATGACAGAGAGATTTTGTTTAAGTGATGTTTCTGAATAGAGATCAATGAAGCGGTAATTCGAAAGAAATGATGAGAATTGATTTTCGTTTTTGTAGTCTTCGACAGACAGACAGACAAACAGTCAGACAACATCTGTTTCAATACCAACCATTTAACTATTTTCTTGGGTTGCCAATAATAGCTCTGCTTTACATATTTTTTTCTTCTCACGACGCTAAACAAGGTACTTACAATCTCGCTCGTTTTAACTATATTATTATGTGCAATCATATTGGATTGAGAGACACGACAGTCGATTAAAGTGTAACCCATGTTAATGTGATTCTATTATTCAGCCCTTTGTACACGTACACTTCTTGCTAGAATTCCCCTGTTAAGCAGGTACTACTTTGAACATACATTATCATTACCTTTGTTATTCATGTAACCCTGTAGGATAAATTACATAGGGACCAACTTTAAACATTAATACATTACACTGTCGTTCGTTGCTCAGCGCACATGACTAATTGTGCTGTGAGCATTGAACAGAAAAATGAATTCGTTCTCTGAGAAAATACTCTTTTACTATTCATCATGAGATGTGATGTGATCTAATGTAATATGATGTAATGGCAACCTAAGTAATTTAGTGCAGCATAATGAGAGGAGTGGAAGTCTCGCCCGTCAGACCAAGTCAGGTTAGACTGCATTTAAATCCCTACACTCTCAAACAATGGCAGACATAAGAATTTACATTCGTTACAATTAGCTCTTTTGCCTGTACTTACTTCCATATAAATCAAGACGGCACTAGTCGTTAGCTCATGCTTCTATGCAAATAAACATGCTCTATAATATTATCTATACATCCGCATGACATGTAAAAATGAATTGGTAATTATAATATATTAATTGATCGACTTCATTTTTTGCCAGCATTTAAAAAACTTTAACAAAAATTGTACTACAGTCAACCACATTTATTTCCACACAATCCTAATACTAAACAATCTATAGACGCTATACAGAGGATTTTTTTGTTAATTTTTTGTGTGTAATGACACGCTGAGGATTACTCACCAAAGTAATATTATGAAAGTATTTACATGGTTACAGTGCGTAGTAATTATTGTTCAGAAAAGATGCCTATTGTAAGAGGGAAGCGTAATCTGATGAAATGTTGTGTGCACAGAACTTATTAATTGGATCACTATCTTATTCGGCAGTGTGTCCCAGCATGGAATACGGAATGTTCTATTAGATAGTAAACACACTACGCGTGAATGCAAATGTGATATTGTTCAGGCATGCATATGAAGGTGAAAATTAGTGAGAATGTGTTAATGGTCAAGTTTTTGAGTCTGATAGCAATTTCACGGGCTGGCTTGGGTAAAATGCTTTCGATTTCCATGAATCCAAAGCCAATCATCATGAGTCAGTGAATTTCTCTGTGATTTTGCCGCACAAATAAATGGTGTCGGCCCGAGACAGCCCTTGCTGCAACACATAGTGTACATACTACATATGAAATCAACAAAATAGGTGTCTACAGAGCAGAGTCGAATAAAGGGTTGATAGATAATCATATATTGCTACTAATAGCTGTGGAGTTCTACTCTTAAAGTGAGTAACCATATACAACTGTCCTGTGTGAATGCGCCTACTAATAAGTATAATGAAATAATAGCAAGTTGATACGAATATGCATTAGTAGCTATTTGTCGCATTTGACGTATAGTGCAGAATTGATGTAAAACGAAACATATTAGAAATACTACGTAACAGAGTGTCGAATTGCCTTTTTTCTCTACTGACTCTTCTATGTAGCAACAAACATAATTCGATTGCTTTTCTTATATCATGCGGAAAAATAGAAACAGAAGGTAGACGGAAGGGTAGAGCAAAAGTAAAGTGGAAAGAAACTTTTGTGCACATTAATATATGCATCCACCTTTTGTAGTTTTCCGAATAACTAATATCTGGTTTCCATTTGTGTCCTCTTCTATTCCGTAATGCACTTTTGTAGTCAATACATACATCCATGTGCTCCATAGTACTAAATGGAAATATCTATTATGTAATCATTTCATTACCTCCTCCCACCGGCTACACATTTCATCTCTATGATTATTCTCAGTAGTGCTACACAGAAATACGTGTATTGTATAGTGTACAATCTTCATATAAACCTATATTTCTCAATTTAAACTGATGGAAGAACTTGAAATGAAAAGCACTTTTTACTATATACTGCTAAACAATATCTTTTTATTATTTTTTTAATTACCTCTCATAATAAATTATTTGTAATATCCATGCCCAATACTCCAAATTTTTCAAAAAAACTAATTTATTAATTCAATTTGAAATAAATGACACCAAAAATTTCATTCATATCCCACCACGTACCTTTGACAAAGATGACCTTTAGTGAATCTGTACTGTGTTTATGTAAATATGTGATTTATTGGAGCAAAGTGATTCTGATTGGTACATTGCACTTTAGACGGTTAAACATCTTCAAAGAATCGAGAAGGATGTAACATGACTAGTAATTCTTAACATTCTATGAGTACATATCGATTCTTTGATATATTTACTACCAAGTCATGGCTATAGGAATGGCCTTTAACTATTTTGATATGGTAGCTCTCCATGTTATACAACAATGTATCATCGCATCACACACACGCACGCTCTTGCTGACATTGTATGTACATGTATTACAAAGTTATGCATACATCGCGAAAAAACTATGCGTAAGATTAACTGCGTTATTATGATGTGATGTGTAGGCAGTGCAATGTATATAGCTGGTAGCTATTCTTCTGCTTATGAATGTATTAGTTTAGCCGGAAGCCTACCCGGTTTAGGTTCCTTCTCCCGTAATAGCAACCTACATAATATTGTTATATGTCGTTGCCGTTACTTACTTTACTTCACGATGCTGTGCATAATAAATCTATAAGAAATATATTTCCTACCTATCTTTTCACATTTTAAAATACAATAGAGCATGGAATGGGACTCCACTAAGAATACCTACATAAACTAATTGTAAGAGATACCTCTAGTTGTAACGTGACTACATCTATATCTTTTACCTCTACAGGCATATCAGTCGTCTAACATGTAAGTATGTAAACTACGTATTGGTTGTTGTTCCAAAGCCCCGAGTTGGCTTGGCGGAGAGGAAGATAAATCGGGGTGGTATTGTGCAAATCTTCTTTACCCGCACACTCTTACGTTCTCCGGATTATGGGAATGGAATCGAAAGGATTGAGAGGAGCTGGCTTAGCTCCTATAGAGACTTTCGTGTAGGTATCCATGGAATAGGAGTTAGTAAGTAGGTATACATTTCCTATCTTGGCCTAGCACGAGACGGATAAAAGGGGGAAACAAACGTGAGCCCATTGCACAGAAAAGCCAAATCCATTTTTCTGTAGGGCACGAAAAATTTAATTTATTCCAAGTGATAACAAAGCGATTTCCTCTTACTGTCTAAACTTTAAGAATCAAAAGCAAACATTTCGTCCGAGAACAGGAATTCATTATAATCTTATGTATTTTTACTTAGTTTCCCAATACTAATACAATTTAGCTCCGCTGTAACGTATCCACAACCTTGCTATTTACTCTACTTACACAATAGGCACAAATTCATATACCCTAATGCTGTAACTCATATTAGTTTTTTTCTGATAAGGATTGAATCTTCTTCCTAGATTGCTTAAACTATATTGCATCACTATAAGTATCGCTGTACAAACAAGCCCATTTAGTTTGCATTACAAGAGGCCTCGGCCTGTCTATATGCAATCCAGATTTTCAACTCACCCCATAAATACATTAGGAGAATTGTAGTATTTATATGTAACACGGATATTGCGGAGACAGACAAACTAGCAGATAAGCACACAAACATTAGATTGTATTTTATCCATCTAATTTTAACCGGTTACGTCGATCCTCTGAAGTTAGTAAGTCTAAAATAAACTAAAGTGGAAGGTAGCTAGTGTAACATTACTTATAGTTAGTTAGGTACTCACATGATACTTTATGATACATAGTTACCAATCTGTCTCACATATATTCTTTCCTTTACTCTATAATCACATTTCCACAACCGCCCATTTTCTACGCATTCAACAACCGGATCGTGCTCTCGCATAATCACCCCCAGCCCAGACTCAATTCAGTTCACTACAGACGATAAAATACAATGCTCAATCCAATCCTATCCCATCCAAATCCAATTCACTAACACTCACACTACTATGTACTACTGCACAGCTACTTACTGACTTGAGATTTAACTACTAGACCATACCAGCCAAAAACTAACCAATATATGTCATGGCAGCATAAAACCTAGATAAATAATAAATAATATCTACCTATACAACAATGTTATAGGACACAATAATAACAACACGTAGCTAGGAGTATAAAATGCATCCCTGGCAATGGACAATGAATAACGGCAGCCTCATTGGATCGCATTGTCTTCCCATCACATAGTAGTGCATCAAAAAGCCACACCATGACCAAGATTCTATTTATTCTCCGGATCATCTACTTCAATTCAACCCAAAATCTATACTTATGTATGATTTCTCTTTTTTCAAACCAACTCAAATCTAATCAAGGTTAAGGGCATCTTAAATTATACTTATCTCCTACAAACCCGAACGAAACTGCCTACCGAACTAATGTCTGAACTTTCATGTAGGTACCTACATAATGTATTTTGAGATGAGCTAGTCTTTGTTCACATTTTTTCTAACTTTCTCACGACTCATGTATAGTTTACTAATCGTACAGATTATCAACTGAATCATCTGACACTATACTTTAAAACCAATGAATTTTATTTTCAGCTCCACTACAAATGTTTCCTAATCAACGCCTAACCGATAACTAACGGGGTATAAATATTC